>PVKV010040565.1:0-12133 GCA_004027835.1 Alouatta palliata
AAAAAAAAAAAAAAAAAAAAGAAAGAAACTTTCCGTTGATCTTTCCCCGGGCAACCACCATTTCACTTTTGTATTCCATGAATTTGCCTATTTTAGATACTAATTTTAAGTGGAATCAGGCAGTATTTGTTTTTCTGAGACTAGCTTATTTCACTTAGCATAATGTCCTCAAAGTTCAACCATGATTGTCCCACATTGCAGAATTTTCTTCTTTTTTTAAGGCTGAGTAATAATATTCCAGTACCAGTGTATTCCACATTTTCTTTATCCACTCATTTGCTGATGGGTACTTGGGTTGTTTCTGCATCTTGGCTATTATGAATAATGCTGCAGTGAATAGGCAGTGCTAATAACTCCTTGAGATTCTGGTTTCAATTCTTTTGGATCAATAGCCAGAAGTGGAATTACTGGGTCATATAGTACTTCTATTTTTAATTTTTTTTTTTTGATGGACTTTTGATCTTGTTGCCCAGGCAGGAGTGCAGTGGCATGATCTCGGCTCATCACAATCTCTGCCTCCCGGTTCAAGCACTTCTCCTTCCTCAGCCTCCTGGTAGCTGGGATTACAGGCATGCACCACCATGCTCAGCTAATTTTTCGTATTTTTAGTAGAGATGAGGTTTCTCCATGTTGGTCAGGCTGGTCTCAAACTCCCAATCTCAGGTGATTCGCCCACCTCGGCCTCCCAAAGTGCTGGGATTACAAGCATGAGCCACCATGCCTGGCCATTTTTTTTGAGACAGAGTCTCATTTTTGTTACCCAGGCTGTAGTGCAATGGTGTAATCTTGGCTAACTGCTACCCCACCTCCCAGCTTCAATCAGTTCTCCTGCCTCTGCCTCCCAAGTAGCTGGGATTTCCAGCGAATTTTTTATTTTTGTTTTGTATTTTTAGTAGAGATGGGGTTTCACCATATTGGTCAGGCTGGTCTCGAACTCCTGATCTCAGGTGATCTGCCCATCTTGGCCTCCCAAAATGCTGAGATTACAGCATAAGCCACTGAGCCTGGCCCTATCTTTAATTTTTTGAGGAACCCCTATGCTATTTTTCATAGTGGTTGCACCATTTTGCATTCCCATCTACAGCGTAAGAGGGTTCCAGTTTCTCCACATTCTCACCAGCGATTATTGTTTTTTGTTTGTTTGATAATAGTCATCCTGACAGGTGTAAGGTGGTATCTCATTGTGGTTTTGATTTGCATTTCTCTGATGGTTAGTGATACAGTTTGGATATTTGTCCCCACCCAAATCTCAGGTTGAACTATCATCCCCAATGCTGGAGGTGGGGCCTAGTGGGAGGTGTTTGGGTTATGGGGGTGGATTCCTCATGGCTTGGTGCTGTCTTTAAGATAGTGAATGAGGTCTCACGGGATCTGGTTGTTTAAAAGTGTGTGGCTTTGGGAGGCTGAGATGGTGGATCTCTAGAGCCCAGGAGTTCGAGACCAGCCTGGGCAACATGGTGAAACCCCATATCTACAAAACATGCAAAAATTAGCTAGTGTGGTGGTGTATGCCTGTGGTCCCAGCTACTCAAGAGGCTGAGGTGGGAAGATTGCTTGTGTCAGGGAAGTCAAGGCTACAGTGACTGAGATCACGCCACTGCTCTCCAGCCTGGGTGACAAAGCAAGACCTTGACACACATACACACACACACACACACACACACACACAGTGTGTGGCACCTCCCCCACCAATTTCTCCCACTCTTGCTCCCATCCTTGCCATGTGATGTGTCTGCTCTCGCTCTGTCTTCTGCCATGATTGGAAGCTTCCCAGGCCCTCCCCAGAAGCAGAGGCTGCTATGATTCCTGTACAGCCTGCAGAACTGTTAGTCACTTAAACCCCTTTTCTTATAAATTACTCACTGTTAGGTATGTCTTTATAGCAGTGCAAGAACAGCCTTATACAATTAGTGACACTGAGCATCTTTTTGTTGGGCATTTGGATGGATTCTTTGGAGAACTGTCTGTTCAAGTCTTTAGCCCATTTTAAAATTCGGTTATCTTTTTTTTTTTTTTTTTTTTCTCTCAATTTGTAGGAGTTCCCCACATATTTTGGAAATTATCCCCTTATCAGATATATGGTTTGCTGACATTACTCCCCTTTGTAGATTGCCTTTTTACTCTGTTATTTGCTTTGCAGAATTTTTTTAGTTTGGTGCAGAACCATGTATTTATTTCTGCTTTTGTTGCCTGTGCTTTTAGTGTCAAATCCATGAAATCACTGCCAAGACTAATATGAAGATTTTCTCTATGTGTGCTTCTAGGAGTTTTATAGTTTCAGGTCTAATATTTAAGTCTTTAATCCATTTTTAGTTGATTTTGCATATAAATTAACACTCCAATTTCTTTCTTTTGCATGTGAATATCCCGTTTTCCCAACACTATTTGTTGAAGAGATTTTTGTCATTGTGTATTCTTGGCATCCCTGTCAAAGATCAGTTGACCATTATCTGCAGATTCTGTTGTCTCTCTGTTCTGTTCCACTGGTCTCTATGTCTGTCTTCATACCAGTACCATACTGTTTTCATTACTGTAGGTTTTTTTTTATTACTGTAGTTTTGTAAAATATTTTGTAATCAGGAAGTATAATGCCTTCAGCTTTGCTCTTCATTTTCAAGATTATTTTGGCTATTTGGGGTCTTTTTTGGCTTCATGTGAATTTTAGAATTGCTTGTTTTTTTTTCTGTAAAAAATGTCATTGGGGTTTTGACAGGGAATGCATTCAATCTGTAGATGACTTTGGGTAGCACTGGACATTTTAACAATATTAAGTTTTCTAATCCATGACCATGGGATGTCTTTCCACTTATTTGTTTCTTCAGTTTCTTTTATCAATGTTTTGTTGTTTTCTCTTTATAAGTCTTTCATACCCTTAGTTACATCTGTTCTTAAATACTGAATGGGGTCTTGCTATATTGCCTAGGCTGGTCTTGAACTCCTGGGCTCAAGTAATACTCCCACTTCAGCCTTTGGGTGATCTGCCAGCCTTGGCCTCCTAAAGTGCTGAGATTACAGGCATGAGCCACTGCGCCCGGCCAATCTTTTTTATTTTTTATTTTCTATGTTGTTGATTTCATCTCTAATTTTTATTATTTCATTTCTTCTGTTAACTTCGGAAATAGTTTGATGTTCTTCTTCTAGTTATTTGAGATGTAAAGTTTGGTTGTTTATTTAAGATGTTTTCTGTTTTTAATATATAGGCATTCATTGCTATAAACTTCCCTCTCAGTACTGCTTTTGATTCATCCCATAAGCTTTGGTATGTAGTATTTTGTTTATTTTTTATTTTACTTTAATTTTTCAGAGACAGAGTCTCACTCTGTTGCCCAGGCTGGGGGGCAGTGGTGCAATCATAGCTCACTGCATCCCTGAACTCCTGGGCTCTATATATCCTACTGCCTCTGCCTCCCAAGTAGCTGGGGCTATAGGTATTTGCCATAGTGCCTGGCTACCTTTTTGTTAGTTTGTTTTTGTAGAAAAGGGGTCTCATCATCTTGCCCAGGCTGTTCCCAGACTCCTGGGCTAACATGATCCTTCTGTCTTGGCCTCCCAAACTGCTGGGATTACATGTGTGAGCTACTTGCACCCAGCTGGTATGTAGTATTTTCATTTACATTCATCGTAAGATAGTGTTTTGATTTACCTTTGGATTTTCCAGGTTTTTTTTTTTTTTTTTTTTTTTTTTGGCAGAGTCTTCCTGTCCCAGGCTGGAGTGCAGTGGTGCAATTATGGCTCACTGAAGCCTCAATCCTCCAGGCTCAAGTGATCTCCTGCCTCAGCCTCCAGAGCAGCTGGGACTATTGGCATGCGCCACTACACCTGGCTAATTTTTTTTTCTTTTTCTTTTTGGTAGAGATGAGACCTCACTTTGTTGCCCAGGCTGAACTCCTGAGCCCAAGAAATCCTCCTGCCTTAGCTTCCCAAAGTCCTGGGATTATAGGCATGAGTCACCATGCCTGGCCTCTGAGCTGTTTTTAACTTCTAGTTAGAAACAGAGTTGCTATTAACTTCTAGTTTTATTTCACTGTGGTCAGAAAAGATACTTGGTATGATTTCAGTCTTCTTAAATTTGTTAAGACTTGTTTGTGACTGTTACGGTTTGAATAATTGTCCCATTCCAAACTTAAGTCTTGGAGATTTAATCACCAATGCAACAGTGTTGGGAAGTGAGGCTTAATGGGAGGTGTCTAGGTCATGAGGGCTTTATCCTCCTGAGTGGATTTAATGCTGGAATTCAACAAGCTATTTGGAGCGAGTTCACCGTCTTCTGCACTTTTGCCACGTGAGGAACAGTGTGCTTCCCTTCTGGAGCAGTGTTCAAGGTGCTCTCTTAGAAGCAGAGACACCAAACTTGCCAGCACTTTGGTCTTTCACTTCCCAGCCTTCAGAGCTGTGAGAAATAAATGTCTAGTCTTTACAAATTATCCAGTCTCAGGTATTCTGATACAGCAGCACAACATGGACAAAGGCAGTGGCCTAACATTACCATTTATACTGGAGAATTTTCCATGTGCGCTTGAAAAGGATGTGGATTCTGCTGCTGTTGGGTGGAATATTCTGTGTGTGTCTGTTAGGTTCATTTAGCCTACAGTGTTGTTCAAATCATTTGTTTCCTTATCAATAGTCTGTCTGGATGTTCTATCCACTATTGAGAGTGGGATATTGAAGTCTGTTACTATAATTGTATTTTTTTTTTCCTGTTTGCAAAGTAGCCAGAGGCTCAGATATTGTTCTGCTTTCTCTCTTTAGTTCTGTCAGTGTCTGCTTTATACATTTAGGTGTTCTGATGTTGACTGAATATTTATAATTATTATGTCTTCCTAGTGAATTGGCCATTTTACCATTATATTATGTTCTTCCTTCTCTCTTATGACAGTTTTTAATTTTAACTCCGTTTTATTTGATACAAGTATAACCACTTCTGCTCCCTTTTGGTTACCAGTTGTATGGAATATGTTTAAGGACACACAGTGCTCTATGTGTCCTTAAATCTAAAATGAGTTTCTTGTATACAGCATATAGTCTTGTTTTTATCCATTCAGCCATTCTGTATCTTGTGCTTAGGGAATTTAATCAATTTACATTTAAAGTAATTATTTATAGGGAAGAATTTACTATTGCCATTTTATTTTTTAATTTTTGTTTTTGTTTTTTTTGAGACAGTCTCACTCTGTCGCCCAGGCTGGAGTGCAGTGGCACAGTCTCAGCTCACTGCAACCTCTGCCTCCTGGGTTCAAGTGAGTATGTCTGGCTACTTTTTGTATTTTTAGTAGAGAGGGGTTTCACCATGTTGGTCCAGCTGGTATCGAACTCCTGACCTCAAGTGATCTGCCCAACTTGGCCTCCCAAAGTGTTGGGATTACAAGCATCAGCCACCATGCCCAGCCTTATTAATTGGTTTGTGTTAGTCTTATAATTCTTTTGTCCATCTGTTCCTCTCTTGCTGTCTTCCTCTTAGTTTCATTGTTTTTTTGTATTGATGTGCTTTGATTCCTTTCTCTGTTTCTTTTGAGTAAATTTACAGATATTTTTCTTTGTCATTATCATGGGGCTTACAAAAACAATCTTATGGTTAGAACAGTCTGTTTTAAGCTGATAATAACTTAAGTTCAATTGTATACAAAACATAATACTTTTATTACTCCCTACTCACACTTTATGCTGTCATAATTTACATGTACTTATGTATCTATTAACATATCTTTCAGTTATAGGTATTTATAATGCTTTTGTCTTTTAACTTTTATACTAGAATCAAAAGTGATTTACTCACACCATTACAGTATTGCAGTATTCTGTTTTTGTCTTTGTCTTTACTTTTACCAACAAGATTTTCTTATGCAACTGTTTTGCTGCTTTAGCATCCTTTTATTTCAACTTAAATAACTCCCTTTAGCATTTTTTGTAAGGCAAGTTTAGTGGTAATAAACTGTTTTAGCTTTTGTTTTTCACTATTTTGCCAGGTATAGTATGCTTAGTTGACAAGTTTTTTTTCTTTCAGTACTTTGACTATATTACCCTATTCCCTTCTGGCCTACAAAGTTTCCACTGAGAAATCAACTCATAGTCTTATAGGGGCTCCCTCACATAAGTCCTTATACATTCTCCTCTTAATCATTTATTATTATTATTTTTCTTTTTTTTCTGCCTGGATATAAACTCAATATTATTAATATTATTATTATTTAGAGATAGGGCTCACTCCATTACCAAGACTTCAGTGCAGTGGCGTGCTCATAGTTCACTAAAGCCCTGAATACCTGGGCAAAAGGGATCCTCCCATCTCAGCCTCCAGATTAGCTGCAACTACAGGCACATGCCACAATGTCCAGCTAACTATTTTCGTTTCTGTAGAAATGGGGGCTCACTTTGTTGCCCAGGCTGGTCTCAAACTCCTAGGCTCAAGAGATCCTCCCGCCCTGACCTCTCAAAGTGCTGGGATTACAGGCATGAGCCACCACACCAGGCCCTTCTCAACCATTTTTAAGTGTGTAATTCAGTAGCACTGAGTATATTCATATTGTTGTTGAACCAGTCTCTAGACTTCCTTTCATCTTGTAAATCTAAAACTCTATACCCATTAAACAACAACTCTCCACCCCTCCCTTGCCTTAGCACCTGACAGCCACCATTTTACTCTTTGGCTCTGTGGATCTGACTACTCTGTTTACCTCATATAAGTGAAATCATATGATATTTGTCCTTTATTCTATTTTATTGTGGAGATGGGACCTCACTCTGTTGCGCAGACTGGAGTTCAGTGGCACAATCAAAGCCTCCTGCTGCCTTGACCTCGTGAGCTCAAGCACTTCTCTTGCCTCAGCCTCCCAAGTAGCTGGAACTACAAGCATGCATCACCTTGTGTGGCTAATTTAACTTTTTTGTAGAGACAGGATTTCACTATGTTGGCCAGGCTATTCCCAAGCTCCTGGTTTCAAGCAATCCTCCTGTCTTGGCCTCCCAAAATGCTAGGATTACAGGAATGAGCCACCTCACCTGGCCTATTTGTTCTTTTTTGTCTGGCACGTATTGCTTAGCATAAGGTCTTTAAAGTCTATCCATGCTGTAGCACGTGTCAAAATTTCCTTCCATTTTAAGAATAAATAATAGTCTGTTGAATAGATAGTCCACATTTTATTTATCCATTAATTGGACAATGCAAACTTGGGTTGCTAATACCTTTTGGTTTTTGTGAATATTGTTACTATAAACACAGGTATACACATATCTACTCATGTCCTACTTTTATTTCTTTTTTTTTTTTTTTGAAATGAAGTCTCCCTCTTGTCCCCCAGGCTGGAGTACAATGGCACCATCTCAGCTCACTGCCTCACTGCAACCTCTGCCTCCCGGGTTCAAGCAATTCTCCTGCCTCAGCCTCCCATGTAGCTGGGACTGCATGCCACCATGCCCAACAAATTTTTGTATTTTTAGTAGAGACAGGGTTTCACCATGTTGGTCAGGCTGGTCTCGAACTCCTGACCTCAAGTGATCTGCCCGCCTTGACCTCCCAAAGTGCTGGGCTTACAGGCATGAGCCACCATGCCTGGCCAGGAAAGGGATTTTTTTTTAAACCCTTTCACAAATTCATATATGGTCCCACTCACCAACATTCCTTCAGTCATATCTTGTTTCTGTTGTAACTGTTTACACCCCACCCCCCGTTCATAAATTGTACCCATCACAAGTATCATAATCTTATTAAACACTTCCCATACTCATATAGCTAATAGCCTTACACTGTACATATATAATTTCACACAGTCTGTTGCTTTAGGATTATATAAAAGATCAAGTTCCTTTCAATAAAAGAACAAGAACAATAAAAAGATCATGACCTTATAAAAAGCCCTTGAAATGTCTAAAATAGATTAAATAAAATATGGACCAACAACCCAACAGGGAATAAGAAACAGCTACCATTTCACAGACTTACACAAAATCAATAAACACATGAACATGTACTCATTAGCATGAATCATCAAGTAAATAGAAATTCAAAATGAAGTCTTGTTTTTCACCTCTCAGACTGGTAAGAAAAGAGACTGGTATTATGGTTTGGTGAGGTTGTAGGGAAATAAACAGAGTAGGAATGGAATTAAGCATAGCTAGTTTGTTTTCTAAATTTATTTCATTATTATTATATTTTTTGTGACAAGCTCTTGCTCTGTCTCCCAGGCTGGAGTGCATTGGCCTGATCTGGGCTCACTACAACCTCTGCCTCCCAAGTTAAAGAGATTCTCCTGCCTCAGCCTCCCAAGTAGCTGAGATTACAAGCATGCGCCACCATGCCCCACTAATTTTTGTATTTTCAGTAGAGACGGGGTTTTGTCATGTTGGCCAGGCTGTAAGCACAATCATTTTCAAATACAATTTGGCAAAAACCTGAGTCATCATACACACTTTTGGCAATTTGTATCTCAGAAGCATTCCACAAGTCCATAAGAATATATACACATGTCCATAGAAAATATACATCTGGGGCTGGGTGTGGTTGCTGATGCCTGCAATCCCAGTGCTTTGGGAGGCTGAGGCAAACGGATCACAAGGTCAGGAGTTTGAGACTAGCCTGGCCAACATGGTGAAACTCCGTCTCTACTAAAAATACAAAAATTAGCCAGGCAGAGTAGTGCGTGCCTGTAATCCCAGCTACTCAGGCGGCAGAGGCTGCAGTGAGCCAAGACTGTGCCACTACACTCCAGCCTGGGCGACAGAGCAAGACTTTGCCTGGAGAGATGCAAGGCTGGTTCAACATACGCAAGTCTATAAATGTAATCCACCACATAAACGGAACCAAAGACAGAAACCACATGATCATCTCAACAGATGCAGAGAAGGCCTTCTACAAAATTCAGCAGCCCTTTATGCTAAAAACTCTCAATAAACTAGGTATCGAAAGAACAAATCTCAAAACAATAAAAGCTATTTATGACAAACCTGTAGCCAATATCGTACTGAATGGGCAAAAACTGGAAGCATTCCCTTTGAAATCCAGCACTAGACAAGGATGCCCTCTCTCACCACTTCTATTCAATATAGTATTGGAAGTTCTAGCCACAGCAATTAAGCAAGAAAAAAAATGAAGGGTATTCAATTAGGAAAAGAGGAAGTCAAATTGTCTCTAATTGCAGATGACATGATTGTATATTTAGAAGACCCTATCATCTCAGCCCAAAATCTCCTTAAACTGACAAGCAACTTCAGCAAAGTCTCAGGATACAAAATCAATGTGCAGAAATCACAAGCATTTCTATACACCAATAACAGACTAACAGAGAGCCAAATCATGAGCAAAATCCCATTTGCAATTTCTACAAAGAGAATAAAATACCTAGGAATACAACTAACAAAGGATGTAAAGGACCTCTTCAAGGAGAACTACAAACCAAGGAAATAAGAGAGGACACAAACAGATGGAGAAACGTTCCATGCTCATTGTTAGGAATAATCAACATTGTGAAAATGGCCATACTGCCCAAAGTAATGTATAGATTGAATGCTATTCCTATCAAGCTACCAATGACCTTCTTCACAGAACTGGAAAAAACAACCTTAAACTTCATATGGAACCAAAAGAGAGCCTGCATAGCCAAGACAATCCTAAGCAAAAATAACAAAGCCAGAGACATCATGCTACCTAATTTCAAACTATACTACAAGGCTACAGTAATCAAAACAGCATAGTACTGGTACCAAAACAGAGATATAGACCAATGGAACAGAACAGAGGCCCTGGAGGCAACGCCACACCTCTACACCCATCTGATTTTTGACAAACCTGACAAAAACAAGCAATGGGGAAAGGATTCCCTGTTTAATAAATGGTGTTGGGAAAACTGGCTAGCAGTGTGCAGAAAGCAGAAACTGGACCCCTTTCTGACACCTTACACTAAAATTAACTCTAGATGGAGTAAAGACTTAAATGTAAGACCTAACACCATAAAAATCCTGGAAGAAAACCTAGGCAAAACCATTCAGGACATAGGCATAGGCAAGGACTTCATGACTAAAACACCAAAAGCATTGGCAACAAAAGCCAAAATAGACAAATGGAACCTAATTAAACTCCAGAGCTTCTGTAAAGCAAAAGAAACAATCATTAGAGTGAACCAGCAACCAACAGAATGGGAAAAAATTTTGCAATCTACCCATCTGACAAAGGGCGAATATCCAGAATCTACAAAGAACTGAAACAGATTTACAAGAAAAAAACAAACAAATCCATCTAAAAGTGGGAGAAGGATATGAACAGACACTTTTCAAAAGAAGACATATATGAGGCCAACAAACATATGAAAAAATGCTCATCATCATAGATTATTAGAGAAATGCAAATCAAAACCACCTCACGTCAGTTAGAATGGGGATCATTAAAAAGAATGGAGAGGATGTGGAGAAACAGGAACACTTTTACACTGTTGGTGGGAGTGTAAACTAGTTCAACCATTGTGGAAGAGAGTGTGGCACTTCCTCAAGGACCTAGAAATAGAAATTCCATTTGACCCAGCAATCCCATTACTGGGTATATACCCAAAGAATTACAAATCATTCTATTATAAAGACACATGCACCCATATGTTCATAGCAGCACTGTTTACAATAGCAAAGACCTGGAACCAACCCAAATGCCCACAGACAACAGACTGGACAATGAAAATGTGGCACATATATACCATGGAATACTATGCAGCCATATAAAATGATGAGTTTGTGTCCTTTGTAGAGACATGGATGAATCTGGAAACCATCATTCTCAGCAAACTGACACAAGAACAGAAAATAAAACACCATGTGTTCTCACTCACAGGTGGGTGATGAACAATGAGAACACATGGACACAGGGAGGGGAGCATCACCCAATATACAGTGGGGTCTGTTGTGGGGAGCCAAGGGAGGAACAGCAGTGGGGGGAGGGAGGTTGGAGAGGGATAACGTGGGGAGAAATGCCAGATGCAGGTGATGAGGGTGATGGAGGCAGCAAACCACATTGCCATGTGTGTACCTATGCAACAATAGCAAATAATTGAAAACAGCTACAAGTCCATCCATAGGTGTGATGTGTTGAATTGTGCCCCCCAAAAAGATAAGTTCAAGTCCTAGTCCATGACACACCTGTGAATATGACCTTATTTGGAAATACAGCATGTGTGGATGTGATTAGTTAAGACAATGGTCCCCAACCTTTTTCACACCAGGGACTGGTTTCATGGGACAATATATCCATGGATGGGGTGGTTTTGGGATGAAGCTGTTCCACCTCAGATTATCAGGCATCACATCCTCATAAGGAGCGGGCAGCCCAGATCCCTCACGTGTGCAGTCCACAATAGGGTTACTATGAGAATCTAATGCTGCTGCTGGTTTGAGAGGAGGTGGAGCTCCGGTGGTAATACTCCTCACCATTCACCTCCTGCCGTGTGGCCCAGTTCCTAACAGACCACAGACCGATACTGATCTGCAGCCCAGGGACTGGGGACCCTTGAGATAAGATGAGGTCATATTGATATGGCTCCGATGAGTGGAGGAACACAAGGGTTCTTGGTCCTCATGCCGGTTTAGATAAAACGACAGGGACACAAATGGAGTGGTTTTAAGGAGCAGAAAGCTTAATAGGCAAGAAAGGAGAAGGCAAAGGAAGAAGCTCCCCGCTACAGAGACAGCGGGGCAGGGAGGGGGGGTGTCTCCAGAGCTGAAAGAGGAGACCCCAAGTGGGTCGGAAACCAGCCAGGCATACAGAGAAGTTGGAAGAGGTGGTGTATGATTTGCATAGGGCTCAGAGGATTGGTTAGACAAGGCATGTCATTCATATAGCCAGATAAAAAGCTTGCCCTCCCACCCTAGCCTTTTAATGTGCAAATGTAGAGCACCACGAGGTTCTAACACACGTCCGGATATGTGGGGACGGCCAGGTACCCAGGCACATGTCGGGGGAAACGGCAAGAAGAAGAGTGGGAATCGCCATGTTTGGGTGGACCCAGTTTTTAATGGCCTGTATTTGCATATTAAAGGTTGCCTCCCTGGCTCTGAGAGCCAGGACTTTGTAAGAAACATTTCCGGAGCAGCTTTAAAAACGAAAACTTGGCCGGGCGCAGTGGCTCACGCCTGTAATCCCAGCACTTTGGGAGGCCGAGGC
>PVKV010040566.1:0-12140 GCA_004027835.1 Alouatta palliata
CACACACACACACACACACACTCTCTCTCTCTCTCACACACACACACACACACACACACACTCTCTCTCTCTCTCACACACACACACAGCACACAACAAACACACATGCATACACACACACATATTATCTCTGCCCACTACATAAAGGATTTTCTAGTCTTATTGAAGCTAAAATAATTTCAACATTCACTTAGTTTTTAAGAGAAAATAAGAAAGAGTGGATATGCAAAAAAGACTTGAGATGATGCAAAATCAAAGGTGCAAATATAATTGTTGTGGGTATTCACAGTAATATGAAGAAGGGAAGGGTGGGCATAAGTGGAGAGGTATGCAAGGAAGATATGGTTGAGGTTCAGTCAAAGTTTGTGGCTGGAGCACAGGCAAACTGGCCCAGTAGGTGGGACAATGTTTACCATCACAAGTAATTTTGTAACTTTCTTGAAGAAGTAGGAGAGGAAATATATTTAGAAATTTAAATAGAAGAATAATAAAATCACAGGTTTGCATCATAGATAGACCACTTATCTCAAGCAATCTGGAGAATGCGTGCCCTGGTAATTGACTGGAGGCAGAGTCCAATAAATGTGCCCTCAAAACAGTCTATACAAGAGATAATCGTTTTGAATTAAAGTAAGCATGAGAGAGGTCACAGAAGAGGCAGCAATTCTCACACATATTGAGGAAAAAATAGGCGGAACATGGTGGCTCACACCTGTAATCCCAACACTTTGAGAGGCCAAGATGAAAAGATGTCTTGAGTTCAGGAGTTTGAACTCCTTGCTTGGGCAAGGTAGCAAAACTCCATCTCTACTAAAAATAAAAATTAAAAAAAAAATTAGTACTAGCTACTCAGGAAGCTGAAGTGAGAGGATTGCTTGAGCCAAGAGGTTCAAGGCTACAGTGAGCTATGATCACGACACTGCATTAAGCCTGGGCAACAGAGTGAGACCCTGTTGCTCAGAGAGAAAAGAAAAGAAAAAGGGAGGGGAGGGGAGGGAAGGGGAAGAGAAGGAAGGGAAGAGAAGGGAAGAAGGGAAGAGAAAAGAAAAAATTAGCAAAATCCAGAAATTAATTGAGTATAAAGCTATTTAAAGAATAATCACGGTTGGGCATGGTGGGTCACACCTTTAATTCCAGCACTTTGGGAGGCAAAGTTGAGTGGATCACGAAGTCAGAAGATTGAGACTATCCTGGACAACATGGTGAAACCTTGTCTCTACTAAAAATACAAAAATTAGCTAGGTGTGGTGGCATGTGCCTATAATCCCAGCTACTACTTGGGAGGCTGTGGCAAGCGAACTGCTTGAACCTGGGAGTCAGAGGTTGCAGTGAGCCAAAATCGCACCATTGCACTCCAGCCTGGCAACAGAGCGAGACTCGGTCAAAAAAAAAAAAAAAAAAAAAAAGCAAAACGAATATCACAATAAGGTTCAATTTAGTCGCTGGAATGCCTGTGTGGGACTCCTTATCGAGATAAATTGCACATGGCAGACCTCATTAAGTTACATTCTTAGAATATTTTAGGGTGTATAGTATAGTTTATTGCTCTTATGTTTCTGTCAGACTAAGGGCTCAGTAGATAGAATCTGTCTTAATCCAGTCACATTTTCTCTCTCTTGATCTCCCAGGGAGAGATATCACAAAGACATGCTCAGTGGAAAACCGTGTGTCACTCTCTTCTTATTCTATGAGAAAATACTGATTGCAGAGCTCTGGAAAGTGAGGAAGGGGGATGTGCTCTGGACTTGAGATAGAAGGTGGATTACTACTGCCTTAGTTTGGGTGACTATAACAGAATACTATAGACTGAGTGGGTTAAACAACAAACATTCTTTCTCATAGTCTGGAGGCTGGAAGTCTGAGATCAGGATGCCAGCATGGTCAGGTTCTTGAAGAGGGTCCCCTTCCCAGTTTATAGCTAACTGTCTTTTCACTGTATTCTCACATAGCAAAGATATCAAAAGTAGTAGGCTTTCTCTGTCTCTTTTTATAAGGCCACTAATCCCATTATCAGGGCTTCACTTCATGTCCTAACTGTCTCTGAAAGAGTCTTCTCCAAATACCATCGCATTGGAGATTAGAATTTCAATATACGAATTTAGGGGGAGCACAGACATTTAGTTCACACAACCATTTCCCTAAATTTAAAGTCAAACCTAACCATGTCCCTGTAGAACTTGAGACCACTGCATAGCCAGTGTACAGGCTAGAGGGAAAGTGAGTTATATGTTAAATAAGTTAAGAAATAAGAAAATAAGAAATAAGTTAAATATTTGATGGCTGTGTCGAATCTGAGAGACAGTCCATGGTAAAAGATAGCAGTAGGCAAAGACACACTGGATGAACTTCAAACAAAGCAAACTAGCAGATATAAAAGAAAGAAAAGAAAAGAAAAATAGTGAACTTAGAAAAAGCGGAAAGAATAGTGTGGTGAGTCTTAGGGTACTTATGACCCAGTTTTAATAACTGAGTCAAATAAGGTCAAATACTTATTAAGGATAAGGTACATGAAATACTAGTGACCTTATCCAAATAAAGTCACTAGCGTGTCATGTGCTAAGTCCTACACAATTTTGTTGAATATCCAGGAGAGCAAATCGATGTATCTATAAACTCCTCAGTATGCATATCTAAGAAATACCTCTCACCCACAGTGACATTTCAGTCTCCTGGAATTCTTATCCAAAAAGATAAGTTTGATCCTTCTCTTTGGACAAGGGTGGGATGTGGCAATAACTTTTCCTTCTTTCCCCTACATCCATACAGGACATCCAATAGCATGTTACACCTGGAATTTGTGACTTAGCTTCACCTCAGATAATTCGAAATCAGCATCCAAATCTCACAATCACATTATAATGTTGCAAAGAAAAGGAACAGAGGGATTTATGTGACCGTCTTTTTTCAGACAGGCATTTGCAAAGCAATGTTCTTCAGAAGTGGAAGATTAACCGCAGCACATTACCTTAAAATTCAAAACAAAACAGAAACAAATTTTCAGTTCTCAAGGCTGTTAGATTTTCCTTTGCCCAACGTCACAAGTAGGGTCTTGCCTTTCTCACACCTAGAGAATTAAAGTGGAGGAGGAGGAGTGGCCAGTGGAAATACTGGCAGTGAAAAAATGAAATCCAGAATGGTTGAATACCAGGTTTTCAGCTCCTGTTTCAAAGATTCTGGAACAGATTTAGGCAGAGGGAACCCCCAAGTCATGCTGAATAATGTCATTCTTCTATATACCTACCTATGATAGATTTGTCTAAGAACAACTGAAACAGTTCTGAGAAGCAATAGGCATTATATTGGCAATTATTGTAATCATTATTATAGGGATCATGTTAAAATTTTTCACATATTTGTAATACATTATAGTATTTTTTCACATTTAAAAATAAATCATTCATGACAGATTTAATAATGACAAAGTGAATAGCTGATCCCTTGTCAGAAAGTTGGAATTTTCAACATTCTAAATTTGGGCTGATTGTATTCTAGTGATATATACAGTGTGTCTTTTGAGGACTTTTAGAACAATGTGAGACAAACCCATTCTTGTTAATATTAGCAGGAGTAGATTAATCTCCCTAAGAAGAACAACCACACTGAGAACTTCTTACATGAGCCATTTAATGCAATCCTCACTTATCCTCATGAGGGGACTTTTAATATCTAATTTTACAGGTAAAAACCTGGTCAGATTGTACAATATCACATAGTGAGCCTGGCTTCACATATCAATTGGAGTTATTCTGTTGTTTCACATTTGATGTTCTCTTTCTATAACAATGTCTTCCTCATAGTATTCTCTCTGGGGGAATAATCTTATCCCTTCTTCTCCTAGCTAAATCCTAATCATACTTCAGGTATTGACTTCTATATTACTTTGAGGAACACTTTCTAACCTCCCCTCTCTGAAGCTTTTCGATGCACACTTTTAATGCTTTCATATCTTCAGTAATCTTGTTTTCACATTAAAAAATAAAACTCCAATAATCCTCTTCTACTTAACTGAAGTATTAGTTTAATCAACAATGTACATTTTTCTGGGGGAAAAAAAGGACAGATGAACAGCCAATAGACTATAATATCTTGACATTTTCCTGCTTCTATTTATACTGCTTTTTTATTCAAATAAGTTGCATTTGTTTTTAAACTTTCTTATTACATTTGTAGTTTTTACTACAATTATTTATTGTATTTCATTGTGTTTCTGTAATATTTGATCAGAGCACAGAAAGAAAAAGTTTTTGCATTTTTTAAAACAAAATGGAATATTTTATAAAGAAGCAATGAAGAACATTGCAAAAAACTCTTCCTACTTTGAGTGAGCATGAAGCAATATAAAAGAGTGAGATAAATTCCAGATGGATAATGTACTTATTTTACAAGTCTAAGTTTTCATCCTGTTTGATGAAGCTGAAATCAAAAATTGAATTATGTGTGATACATTATGTGTGAGAATCATATAATAAAGGCAAGTTTGAATTCTAATTAATAGGCACATATTCCAAGAAAATGTATTTTCCTTATATCAAAAGACTGATGAGTGAACATTTAAATATTTAAATTAAAAATTTTCCTTAATTTTTGAATACTCATTTTGATCCCCAATCTACCATGTTTTTAGTTTTGCTAATCATATCAGTCAGGGTTCCTGCAGGAAACAAATAGAACATAAGGATGACTCAGTTAATGAGAATTTAATGAAAGCCTATTTGCAAAGGTATGAGCCAATTTAAGGAAACCAAAGATGGATACATCTAACTTGTGGCAGCAGCAGGATGCTCTTCTCATCTTTAGACCTAAAGGGAAAAGGAAATAAGTAAAGTTACTAGAGCTAGGCAAGATCTGGAACCTTGTAAAGAGAAGTTGCTTAAAATAGGACCTGTAGCACCAGGTAGAGGAATGCAATCCTTGCCAGAACTTGGAGCCATTTGGTGAGAGGGATGAAAAAGAAATACCCTGACTTCTCTTTCTTCTGGCTCTCCAGGCTCTGGCCGGTGCCTCCCATTGATCCAAACTCAATGAGTGTCCAAAGGAGTCTGGATAATGCAACCCACAGATATCAGCCCTCCAGGGTCCTCAGCAAGGCAGAAAAGGATGAAAATGGATGTGGATGATAGACTAACCACTCCACTGAACAAGTATCCGTCTCTATGTCAATAGGAAAGTCGTTTTCCACTCAATTCATTTAACATGTACCTTGTTTTTTAGATGGTAAGTGAGCTCTGGAAAATGAAGAATATCCCCAGCTTGGTATGAGCTAGAGTCAACAATAACTAAATAGTTTCCATAGTGTGGACAATCACTCAAAGTTTGTTGACCTGAGAAAGATTTGGAAGGAATGAATGCTCAAGTTTAAGATTGAATTGAGTTTTTCTTTATTTTTACTTTTGTGCAAGATCAGTGTATAAATTAGTGACAGGCAGTGGTTTAAGAGATTGAATTTTGCCCATCTATTTAGTTACTGCAAACTCTGAAAGAGTGATTTGCTAGAACTGATTCTGATTATCAGCAGCATGTGTTGTATTAGAACTGCTACCCTGATGGGGGAAGCATTATTGCTAAGGCCCTCAGCTGTATGGGCCCTTCAGTAGAAAAGTTAACTTAATTAGTTCTCAAGATAACACTACATCTTTTGTTCTTCACCATTTTTTCCCTTTTGTCTTCTACAACCCTATACTAATTTATTTTACCATGCCCACAAAATAGCTTGAAAAAGTAAATTATATACACTCACCATGTGGTTGATTTATAATGTTTTCCTAGAAGAAAACAACTCATATAAAACTGAGAATTAGCCATTCCTATGTTATTTTTCTCAATGTATTTTATTTTTTCTCCTTTGTAATAGCACTTTGGCCGTTCACACACATATGTCTTTCAGCATTAAGGCCTCAAAAATATTTTCATGCCTTAGATTAGGTAGAAGGACAACAAATTTGAAAAATTTGTTGGAAAGAAAATGAATGGGTTGGGAGACAGGTTTTAGTAGACAGAAGCTGTTAGATCTAAGAGATATCTTACATATATTTTATCCAACCCCACTATTTTTAAGTCAAGTGTCTGAGGCTCAAAAAGGGGAATTACATTGCTTATAATAACACAGAACCCCATATGGAAAATTCACTTCCTCTGACAAGTTACACTGGCAGGATTTCAAAGTTGTCCCTTTCTAGCTGGGTTCTTTCGTTTCCAGATCCAACTCTCCAAAGAGCAGCCAAGATACAAGCATGGGCTTCCTTTGACAACATGCTATTTTACTGCAATGTGGACATTGGAAGCCAGTTTCTCCCAGTCTCAGGTTATTGTAAGCATATTTTGCTATTTCATCTTTTTCTTAGTGATCTAAGAGACCAAAAATAGGTTTTCTTTTATCAATTAAGAGCAACCCTAAAGTTAAGGAAATAATAGTTACCTACAGGTTGAGGATTCAGGGACCTGCTGGCATGACAAATTTTTGCATTCCTCCCACTGTAAGAAAAACCACACCCTTGCTAAACTCCCTAACAGTAGCAGTTAGCTGGTTGATTTACAACCCAGACCACAACAACCCTAATTGGACAGAATCCCAGCCTTGCAAACTTCTCCTCTCTTCTCTCCTCCCTTTCCCTTATCTCCCCTCTCTTCCTCTCCTCTTGTCTGCTCTCTCTTTTTGGGGACAGAGTCTCACTGTGTTACCCAGGCTGCAGTGCAGTGTGGCATGATCATAGCTTACTGCAGCCTTGTCCTCCTGAGCTCAGGTGATCCTTTTTCTGCGAGCCACTCTACCTGGTTCCCTTACAATCTGTTCTGATAAGCTATTACAAACTAGATTTTAAGTCGAGTGCAGCCAGCAGCTGCACCTAAAGTGTCTTTGTGTCCTATATTTCATTTTTGACTTAATGAGCTAAACGCCACTACATTTTAACACTAAATCTCCATCACAAAGTGAACATGGGATATATGTTACATACATGTTTACCCAATGCACATGCACTTGGTTCTCCTCATAAATATGCATAGCTTTGTGTACAAACCTGCTGCATATGTCTAACACTAGCCAGCCCCCTGAGGCAAAAAACCCAATCTCTCTCTTCCCCTCTTAGAAGAGAGAGAACCTTCAGTCCACACTGGAGACTTTCTCTTCATGGCTTGCAAACTGATATTACCAATAATGTTCCCTTCCCTACTATTTAACCACCAAGATTGTCTTGTGGATGAAACTTTTCTAACTCAGTGTTTTTTAAATTTTTAAAAAATCTTCTCAACAGTAAGCAGAGTACAGTTCAAGGTGCCAAACATATAGCATTCTGTGAAGAAAAAAAAAAAACATATATTCCAAGTCATATATTCATTCCTCAGACTTTTCTCACTATACTTCTTCACCATTTTTTTCTTTTTTTTTTTTATGTCTTCCTACTATATGAGTCAAATGAAATTTCATGTTATACGTTTAAGGAAAATATTGAAAACAAACATAAAATAATTTTATTTCTATCACTTACTTTGTGTGTTATTAAATGAGGAAAATGCTAAAAGAATTAACACAGGAAAACCAAAACCTCACTCTTGTGGAGCACAAATGCCATTTCCACAAAATTAAATGTGTTAAAATAGTCATGACTTCTTTACAATTCTAAAAATTAGATCAGAGACTTCTGACTCCCCCTTGTTCCTTCGCATTGTGTTGAGAACTATAGAAACACATGTTTACAAATTGTTATTTTATATTTTCTACTTATCGAAACCCCCCAGATGGGAGTTTGAGCAGCGAAATTACAGGAAACCAACTGTGGCAGCTGAGCATGCAGGCATAATGTCTACAATATGGGGAATGACAGTAGGCACAGGAAATTAAGAACACTGGAACTGAGTCCAGAGAGGCAGTGCTTGCAACTAGGGTGTTGGGGGAGATGGAGGAGGTCTGAAAGGGAGAGGTGTGAGCTTGAGAAAGTTGTTAGGGACTGAACTGCCCTCTCCGAAGCTTTAAAAGTATTAAGTCTCTTCCTACCTATGACTTTAGTTTCTGGGTCATGTTTTCTCTGAAATGTTCATGATTTTCTTAATTTGCAACTATTTAAGAAATCAAATAAACTATCTTTAAAATGGTATTAAAACAAAAAACACACACATGCACGCAAGTGTGAACAGATAGATCTTCAGAGGTGTAATGGCAAAGAAGTTTCATCTCAGATAGGATACAGAATCATTGTTAAGTGGTAGTGGGAACAGCTATTTTGCATAAGACTCTGAAACTACTCACAGGAATTTTGCAGAACACACACACACACATCCGCTCACATCCAGGTGTTTTACAACAGCTAGCTGTCCAACACTTGCCTGGTATGTGCTATGTTATGTTACATACGTTGTGTTATATGCATGTATGTTTGTGTATTTTCCTTCATGATATATGTCTGGCATGGTCTTAAGCACTTTGCAAATATAAACCTGTTTAATTTTCCAAAGAACTCATAAGGTAGGTAGTATTATTTACATTTTAGAGACAGGCATCCATCCAAGGCTACATATTTAGGAAGTAGCAGAACAAGATTTTCCATCTGGAGACTATGACTACAGACCTTAAAGTGCTGATCACTCTATGAGACTGCCTCTCATAAACCAGGTTTCCAATAAATATTTATTGAGCACATGACTTGAGCCACGCTCTACTTTTGGCACCAGGATAACAATGACAAATCAATCATAGATCCAGTTCTCCTGATACTTAATGCTAGCTGCAAAGACAGGGATTGATAAATCAGCTGATACATGACAGGATTTCAGATAAGATATCAGACAGATCAAAAGAAGAAATGCAATAGAATAATGACAAAGAGACCTTTGAGGAGATGGTGTATGAACTGAAATATGAAGGGAGATGAGGAGCCATCCTTGTGAGGGAGAGCGCTTCAGACAGAGGACACAGTCAGTACAAAGCCTTGAGGTATGAACAAGCTTTGCCTTTTCCAGGAACAAAGAGAGGGACTGTGTGGCTGGAGAGCCTCAGAGAAGAGGAGAAGGAGTTATGGTGGAAAAGCTGTTCTGAGAATAGTTTGTGCATGATGTAGTGGTTCACATTAAGGAGGTGAATAATGTTTTCCATCAACAGAGTAAGGGAGACACCACATGAAATGTTATTTATTATCTACCTCTTTTTTCTGAATCCTCACTCTTGGTTTCAGTAGATTCTTTCTAGCAATTGAACTTCTCTTTAAGACTTTTGGAGTACTTATTAGTGTAGTTATTTATTTTTTTTTCTGGCTTAATCTGTTGTCTGAATTAAGATTCTGATTTCTTATGTGGGAAAACACTCTT
This sequence comes from Alouatta palliata, assembly GCA_004027835.1. Classification (NCBI taxonomy): domain Eukaryota; kingdom Metazoa; phylum Chordata; class Mammalia; order Primates; family Atelidae; genus Alouatta; species Alouatta palliata. Next base: position 9,298 of record PVKV010040566.1, read on the forward strand.
CCTGTCTAAACAGTAATGCCCAGATCAACTTGGCAATGCAAAACCGTACTCTGAAGTTCCTGTTCCTATCTCCAGGTGATTAATTAAATGAGGGCAGTATCAGTAATGGAAAAATTACCTATTTAGAAAGTGCATCATGGAGTGCCCCACTCTTGAAGCTTTATTACATGGTTTTATTCTTCAAAAAAAAAAAAAGGGTAAAAGAAAGAAAGAAATCTCTGCCTTTACAGTTTGTAGATACTTCCTATTTATTTAGATTGGATCAGATTGTTCAGAACAAATTAGGGAGTTCAGAACATTGAAAACTAACTTGGATGGTTGAATAAATTCACAATTTTAAGTTTGAGTTATATGATTACTCAAAATCTAAGAAGCTCATACTAAACTTCCTGCATTCTATGGTTTGGCTAATTGCTGTCAGAATGTAAAGAATTTCCTCTAGTCATTCTTTTTCTCTTAAAATTAAGTTCCAAGTCTTAAGATAAATAAATATGGTATATGCTTGATAAAAGTAAAGATTGATATATTCTTATAAAACAGCGAGGTAAAGAAGCAAATATGAATCATCATTTACACATAAAGATGATCAACTCTTAATAACAAAAAGTAACTTAGTGTGTAAAAAGCAATGGCCTTAATGTCAGGAAATTTGAGGTCTAGACTCTGGTTCATAAACCATACATCCTATAATCATTTCATAATCAGAAAAATTAAAAATTTGAACAAAAGTAAGTTTACTTACAATTTAATGACATTGAATTAACATGTTTGAAAATGTATCCCAATAAGCTATGCTTCATTTTTTCAAACCTAATAGTTTTCCATTATATTGTAAATAGCAGAGATCATGTCCATCAAAAGTGAGCCCTCTGGGTCAACATATATAGTATCTATTCGATAAATGTGCTAGTGAATTTTTGTTAAATTAAGGTAGAAGTAAATAAATGCTGGATGTATAAAAGAAGAAAGTTAGCTAGAAGGAATAGGATCTAGTGTTCTGTAGCACAATTAGGCAACTACAGTTAATAATAATTTATTGTTAATTTCAAAATAACCAAAAGAGTGGAATTGGAATTTCTAATCCAAAAAATGTACATGGTTGAGATGACTCAAATCCTAATTACCTTGATTTGATCATTTCAAATTGTATGCTTATATCAATATACCACACATCCCCCATAAATACATACAGAATAATTTTAGATGAAAAATGTTAAAAACAAATAAATAAATGAAGAAAGGAAGAAATAAAAATACAAACTTAATTTTACATTTGGGAGACATTTAATTGGTCAGTAACTTCATGGGATTGGAATTTGTTTTTCAAAAGATAAACTATTTGTTTATACATCTTCTACAGAATTTCTAAATGTGGCATTTAAGATAACTTATCTAAAGTTTAATGACCTAATGAAGTATTTCAGGTGAAAATATTGTATGAGCTAAGGAATATATATAAATGAGTAGCCACAATAGCAAACGATCGCTGTGTCAACCAGGTTTGCCTTTTCCCTCCAGGTATTCCTCCTACCCTTCTTATTATCTTAATGTCAGGAGTAGCATCTGTGAGTATACCAGTGGGTTTCTCTGTTCTTGTGCTTCTGGCTGTGACCAGACCCTGGATCTCCAGCTGAAGATCAGAATAAGGAGTTGATTAAGGTCAGAATGCATATTTCTTATTTTTACACAGTGCACTGAAAATAAACTTTTTTAAAACTATTTTATTTTGAGATTATCTTTTCCTTTGGACCCTGACTTATAATGTGCCTATACCCTCAAAACCTCTAATCCCACTTCCTGCTCCCAAAATATACTCTCCAGAAAATTACTTAAAAGAAGCCTAATAAACTAAAAATGCTATGTGTAGATTGGTGCATTTTAGTGTTTAGAATTCAAGTTCTGAGGTCAAAAACCTTGTCTGAATTTTTTCGTTGTGAATTGTCATGAAAAACTGAGTCTTAGACAAGCTAAAATCCATTATGTAACCTGTGTTAACATTCGTTGAATATATTCTAAATGCAAAAGATATGGCTAAGAACCTCTGCTTCTTGTTGATGGTGTTGTACATGCATATGATAAAATGTGTGTTTGATTTTTAAATTTAATTCTTTAAAAAGCCACTGAAAGAGTAAAGTAATAATAACACTAATAAGCACTTTATTTTATGAAGCCTTGTTTTGGTTAGCTTTGTTGTCATCAAGGTCATATTAATATATTCCAAAGAGGTGTTCCAGAAACTTTGATGAAAGTCAATTTATAAGATGTGGTAGTGACCCGCGGTTTCAGCCGGCGCAGTGGGTCACCACAGGGGAAATCATACAGATCCCGGCGCCTTGTCAACAGGCGGCTGGAACACCTGGGAGACAGTGACCATTCAACTAAAAAAGACGCTCTGAGGCAGGGAGCCAGGTGATCAGGCTCAGCTGGTCCCACCCTCACAAAAAACAGCCACTGGAAACTCTCTGGATGGAGAGTTTCAGACGGTCCAGCTCTGTGGGGGAGGGGCGTCCGCCATTACTGAGGCAGTCTGCCGCTACGGAGGTAGTTTGCCATTGCAGAGGCAGTTCTAACTACACCGGTATAAACTGGACTGCAGGAAAGTTCACACGGCAGCTGGGCGGAGCCCACACCAGCTCAGCAAAGGCTCTGGAGGCAGTGAGTAGGCTGCCTCATCGCTGGGTAAGGCAGCCCTGAGAAAAAGGCAGCAGCCCAAGGGAAACTCATAAATAAAGCCCTAACTCCCCGGGACAGAGCACCTGGGGAAAAAAACGGGTTTATGAGTTCTGCTGCAGCAGACTTAAAAGTACCTGCCCAACAACTCTGAATGAGCAACGGAACTCACA
>PVKV010040567.1:0-12165 GCA_004027835.1 Alouatta palliata
AGAGAACATCACGCGGTGCATTTCAGCAGTCAGCGCCTGCAAGGATCAGTGAGGACCCGCGTGGGCCTGTGCTGACACTGCAGCTCTCAGTCTCGGGGGGATGTGGGGAGCAGCACATGCTCAGCAGAGCTGGTAAAGTAAGGCACCCAGCCTGGCTAAGTATTTAGCCGTCCTGCCTTTTAGGTTCCAAAGTGTTGTGTTTGTTTTTTAAACACTCTTTATGTGCTCACACTCCAAAACTAAAAGGCTACAGTTTATCATCATCAATATTTACTGATACCTTCAGGAAAAACAGCCAAAGATTACACTGCTAGAACTGTAAATTCAGCATCTAATCTATTAATCAGATATGTTCAATTTTACTAAAGAATATTCACTAAAGAATACTTGTTTTTGTTTTTATAAATCAGCCATTAGTTCCAGGTCTTTATTCTCATCCATTAGCATTTACAAGTTAAATACCAGCTAAGCCCAATCTTTAAATAACAAATTGTTGCTATTTTTAAATGTGTCATGTGCAATAATAAATAAGGGTAGTATTATTTGCTAGCTTTTCCTAAATGGGTATCTTTTAATAATATTAGGCCACTAACCAAAAAGATTACTACTCTAGTTAGATAGGGAAAAAAATTACAAAAACTTAAGTCACTTCTTCCAAAAGTATAGTCACAAAAAAGAGTCAAGTGATATTTGTGGCCTTACATGCAACAGGATGTAGATCTGGAATGGAAAAGGAATTCCACAGGAGGTCAAGGTTGACACCAGGGTCTCTGCAATCCCCTCTGTCTGTCTGAAATGCCCTCCACCTCACTCTCCAAGAGACAAGCACCTTCTCGACTCTCAGCTCTTCACTGTCTCAGTCCCTGGCCGCTGAATCCAGTGATTTTTCCAGCAGAAGAGTTTATTCTTTTCCCTCACACCACCTACTTCTCTGTGAATTATACCTACAGTTGTTTAATTCATTTATTTGTTGTCTATCTTTTTCCTAAAACTTTAACCTCCAAGAAGACAAGAACCATGTTCAGTGCTGTACCCCAGCAATGAGCATAGTACCTAGCACATAGGAAGTGCTCAATTCTTGAATAAGCCAATTAATCACTTTACGTGGGCTTCCATTTATGACAAAAGCTGATGAAATGGCTATTTTTTAAATAGGACATCTAAAAATAAAAATACTTTTATATACCTATATGAAGAAAAGAAATTTGAGACTTACAAAGCTAGGGGCCTTTTACATGCCACTGCTGTCCCTGGCCTTCCATGTGTCCTCCAAGTCCTTCACCGGAGCACTTTTTTGTTCACTATTTACCCTAATACACATTATTTTCCATCTCCTAAACCATTCCTTAAAGACACTCCTTAAGGCACAGACTTCTGTCATTTGCTTTAAAAAATACAAAAGGAAGCCTTGACATGGTGGCTCGTGCCTGTAATTGCAGCACTTTGAGAGGCAGAGGCAGACAGATCACTTGAGCCCAGGAGACCGCCTGGACAACATGGCAAAACTCCATCTCTACCAAAAATTACACATAAAAAAATTAGCCGGGTAGTGGAGCGCACCTGTAGTTCCAGCTACTCAGGAGGCTGAGGTGGAAGGATCACCTGAGCTGAGGGAGGTCGAGGCTGCAGTGAGCCAGGATCACGCCCCTTGACTCCAACCTAGGTAACAGAGTGAGACCCCATCTCAAATAAATAAATAAAAAATAAATAAGGCTTGAGGAGTGTCTCATTTTTAATGATGGCATTTCATTTTCTAGTAGCCAGAAGTAGTTAAAAATTAAAATTCCCCCATCATCTTCCCATTTGTTGTCCAGAGATAGCTAATAAGACAACAGTTCTGTCCACTAGGCAGAGAACCTGGCACACAGAGGAGCCGTGTGAAGAAGCAGTGTTCCAAGGACAAGACCTTGGCTTATAGGGGGTTACAAGAGAAGGCGGAAGGCCCCACTATGCCACCTTCACAGCCATGCCTTCTTGGCTAATGCCATAATGGTTTTCCAAATTTTAATACACAATGCTTACTAGCCAGATTGAGTCCAACTCTTCCCAATAGATCCACTGAAAAGGTCTTACCTCTGTTTCTGACAGAAGTGTTTTTAGTCTTGTCAAATCCTTTGTTACCATCCCATTCTGAAAGGGTAAATAAAAAAGAGAAAAAACAATTTGCTTATTAGTTCTTTACTATGGCAACTTAGCTCAATTCCTCTGTTGTTTCTGAAGTTTGTTTTTTAAAAAAATGTTATCTCATCCCTTATCACTACTACCATTAACCATAATAACAAAGCAACACATCTATGAGGAAAGTTAAAAAGGTTAACAGGAAAAACTATACAGAATGCCTTTCCTGGTAAGTAAAACCACTGTATTCACCTTACATTAATTAAAATTAAGTCAAGAAAATTTTAACAACAGTACCACTGTAAAGCAAGACAGCATAATGAAAAGGAAAATAACCTATAACTGTTTTTAACCTTTTCCCTAATAGGCTTATATGTACAAAATGGTGAATTCGGCCACGATTCAGAAAGATTCATGCTGTTCACACCACTTTAAAAATGTCTCTTTGGCTGGTCCGAAGGTAGTGAGTTATCTCACTTGATTGTTCACAGTCAGTTACAGATCAAACTCCTTCTTCTACTCTTTCCCCCCTTCTCACTACTGCACTTGACTAGTCTTTAAAAAAAAAAGTCTCTTTAATACAACTATTGAAAGAAAATACTTTTCTGAAATCTAAATTTCATTTGAGATTTAAAAGCAAATTACTTTTTACTAGTTTGAGATTTAAAAGCAAGTTACTTTTTACTAAAACAGGTAAAACTGTAATAAACTTATACAGAAAAGCCCTTTAAGGATAAACTCATCTTAATAACAAAGAGATATATTCCTTTCTCATCTATTTAGAAGTAAATAGCTATATAATTTCTCCATGCTACTATGTTTTAGCTTTTAAGTTCATTTCTGAATCTGGTGAAATCAAAAGATACTGCTCAACTTAATTAAACAATTCACTGCGCAATAATTCCTTAGAAAATAACTATCCCGAGATAGGCCAATACATTACACTCAACGATATACCAACTACTTTCCTAACTTCTTGTTTTGTTTTGTTTTTTTTATTTTGAGACAGAGTTTCGCTCTTGTTGCCCAGGCTGGAGTGAAATGGCACGGCTCACTGCACCTCTGCCCCCCGGGTTCAAGCAATTCTTCTGCCTCAGCCTCCTCAATAGTTAGGATTACAAGCATTTGCCACCATGCCTGGCTAATTCTGTATTTTTAGTAGAGACACTGTTCTCCATGTTGGTTAGGCTGGTCTCAAACTTCCAACCTCCGGTGTTCCGCCCACCTCAGCCTCCCAAAGTGCTGGGATTACAGACGTGAGCCACTGCGCCCAGTCTCCTACCTTCCTTTTTCAAACCAAATGTATTTATTTAATATTTGCAGTAAAAACACAAATCTGCCCCATAATTGTGTCATCTATATCAGTTCAGAAGAATAGGTAAAATATAGGGAATTCACACAGCATAGCAAAGTTTTTGAAAATTATCAACACTGTTTTTCATTATGATTCTTGAAAACTATCAACAGATTTCATAAGTTACCAATTGGTTAAAAAAAAAAAAGATTATATAACTTTTGTTCCACTTTCTATAGATTGTCGATTCCAAAGTTTCGAAAAGTAGCCTTTCAACTATCTCAACAAAAAAAGCCAAAAAATTAAATATAGTGCTGAGCACGGTGGCACACGCCTGGCCTGTTGTCCTAGCTATTGAGGAGGTTTAAACAAGATCACTTGAGCAGAAGAGTTCAAAGCTGTAGTGCACTATGATCACCCCATGACTAGCCACTGCTCTCCAGCCTCAACAATACAGCAAGATCCCGTCACTTAAAAAAATCAAACGCTGGCCAGGTGCGGTGGCTCACATCTGTAATCCCAGCCCTTTAGGAGGCTGAGGCAGGTGGATCACTTGAGGTCGGGAGTTTGAGACCAGCCTGATCAACACCGAGAAACCCCATCTCTACTACAAATACAAAATTAGCCGAGCGTGGTGGGGCATGCCTGCAATCCCAGCACTTTGGAAGGCCAAGGAGAGAGGATCGCTTGAGCCCAGGCATTGAAGACCAGCCTGGGCAACATGGTAAGACCTCGTTTCTACAAAAAATCAAAAATCAGCAGGGATGGTGGTGTGCATCTGTAGTCCCAGCTACTCAGGAGGCTGAGGCAAGAGGATCGCTGGACCCCAGGAGGTTAAGGCTGCAGTGAGCCATGATCACACCACTTCACTCAGCCTAGGCAACAGACTGAGACCTTGTCTCAAGATCCTCATGAATTTTGCTTTCTGAGAGGAAGAACTAAGAGAAGAAAAATACACTTTTTTTCTCCATAAGATAATATATACCTAAGAAATCAAATACAAATTTGCTTTCAGGCATTCAAAATTAGAGCTTATCAACATACCAGGGACTCTCCTGTCAGTGACTTGGCAAGAATGGTGGATACAGGCTGGAGCTTCCCTTTCAGCTGCATGCAGCAAAGCACTGCCCGGAAGGCATCGTCTCCCTTAGCCAGTCCTTCCCCCAGCACTGCCATGAAAGAATAGCCATCATTAACCACATGGCTTTAATACACATTTTTCTTGATTATAATATTAACACACTATCACATGTAAGGCATTGTATGTCCTAAAAAAGTAACTTCAAATACTAGAGGGAAGGAGTGGTGTTTCTGTACTGTCCAAAACAGGCATATAAGGACAAGAAGAAACCGGTGGCCATGAACATACTGAACTTACAACCAGTTGAGATCAAAATTACAAGGAGAATCAATCCTAAAGCTCTTGCGGGGAAAATACTGTTCAAGCTATGAATTCTGGGTGAATGAGGGTTTTTAAATTACAGACTTAGCTGAATAAAGTTCTCATGTTTTTTTAGCATAAAACCAGGTGCCATTAAAATGAATAAGAATAGAAACTGCAAATCTCAACTAGATATTCCTAAGCAATTAAGACTTAGTCTTTATCAAATCCAACAAGATTTACTAAGAATCCAATTGCCTAGTGGCCACAGAAAATACTACCCAAATTGTTTGCAATGGTTTGCAGATTCAACCTAATACAATCATGAGGATCATGTTTCTAACGAAACAGAATATATTCATTTTTATGCCATGTCATTTGAGACGATTTCTCATAGCAACTGCTAATGGTTCAACCAGTAGAGCAATCTGTATCCTTCTCTGCATTGCTAAGTCCAAGATTCTATTATTAGTTTCTACATACTTTAGCTTCCTTTGCAAGAAAATAATTTGCTCAAAGAAAATATTTTAGAAATTATTTTAATTATTTCCAAGGCAATGTTTCTTTTAAATACAGTATAACATACCATATATTTAAAGTCCACTGGATCTGTTAATAACATATTTTTGTTGTTATGAATATATCATCTCATATTGATTTTATTACACAAACATTATAAAACTAATAACATTCTACATAAAAGTTCATCATAATCTCACCACTCAACAAAGTTTTCATTTATTCATTTTCTCCAATTCTGATCAACATTCACATAATTTTTACATGACTGTAACTGATGCCAACTTAAGTTTGTATTCTTTTTTTTCCCTCAGCATGTTCAGTATTTTCCATGTGATCAGAGTGCTTATATTTATCATTTTGTTGGCTATATAATGTTCTATCAAGTAGATACATCAATTTAACACTTCCTTTGCAAGATAATAATTCCAATTATTATTAAAAATAACACCATAATAAAAATATTTTACATATATCCTTTATTGAATCAGATTACTAAACTGAAAGTTGCAGTCTTTCTGTATTTAACAGGGTTTTATTCAATTATTTTTAGTTTGGGCAAACCTGTTGTTTCAATTCATCCATATTACAGATCACTCATCTACTCAACAGTCACTAGATAGTTGCAATTAAGTGAAATACTCCAATAAGGTATCATTAAGAATGTCCGGAATGTCTTATAGAATTCCAAGGTAAGTATTCATCTCCCTCAGATCTTATTATTCCTAAAACTGTTTAAATCTGACGTAGGGCAAGTTATTTTATATGACCCTCAGTGTGGCCATCTGTAAAAAAGATCACATGTATAAATTTGCCATTAAAGATTAAATGAGATAATACAAGTAAAATGCTCTTGCCAGGCATGGTGGTTGACACCTGTAATCCCAGCATTTTGGGAAGCCGAGGCAGGCAGGCAGATCACCTGAGATGAGGAGTTGAGACCAGCTTGGCCAACATGGTAAAACCCCATGTCTACTAAAAATACAAAAATTAGCGGGCGTGGTGGCAGGCACCTGTCATCCCAGCTACTCAAGAGGCTGAGGCAGGAGAATTGCTTGAACCCAAGAGGCAGAGGTTACAGTCAGCTGAGATCATGCCATTGCACTCCAGCCTGGGCAGACAACAGCGAAACTCTGTCTCAAAAAAAAAAAAAAAATTATTCTGAAGAAAAACGACGCTCCTACTTAGGTATGGATTAGTTAGATCGCTAAGCCTATTTCCTCCCCTATAAAATGGAGGTGACAGTAGCTACTTCATAAGGTTGTGGTAAAGATTAATTATGCTAATTATAAAAGTATCTAGCAGTCTCCTGTATAAGAGTTCCCTACATATTACCTTCCCCTTCTAAAAATTTTACAGTAGTACTGAGCACTGCTGAGGAAGTATCCTAGTTCATTTTTAGTAACTAGGATATTAAGAAACTACTTGTCAAAAGCTGAAAAATGTTTGGCGGAATGAAAAAGTATAAGAATATTTCAACCTCATATGACGATGTCATACTTAAAGAGTATTAAATTACATAATATTTTAAAAACACGCTCCATAGATCTTTGGTTTTGTATGAGGTATTTGCTCAATTTCATTTTGCAAAGTTTCTTCCATTACATTGCTATAAGAGTATCTTAATATTTGTCACATTTATGTTCCCCTTTTTTCTGTCTCTTTTTCAGACAAGAAGCAGTACTGATATACTCTCTTCCTGTTGCCCTTACATACAGGTCGATTTATGTATGGGAGGATCCCATATGAAAAACTATGGCATACAAATAGTCAATAATTATAGATAAAAACCTCTCCTGCTACTGTATCATATAACAAAATTAAACTGCAGTGCTGCCAATCTAGTTCCTTATTATCTTTACTATCCTGGAAAAGCTGGGGAAAAATAAAACGTATGGCCTAGTGTATTATTAAACTTGTCTCGGCTATAATAATTGAACTTGCCGAAAGAGATGTCATTAACAATCTAATCTTGAACAATTATAAAAAGTTACAGCTCCTTGCAGATAGATTCTCTTCCCAATTCTGTGTGAGATTCTACTGTGAGCACCTAACTGTTCTCAAACTGAATTGTTCCTCTCTGTTCACCAGGAGGTACAAAGGAGAAGTTCTGTCAGCTTGCTGTATATCTGCATCCAAGTCTCCACCCCCTTTCATTCATAACTTTTTGTGATATTTTCTAACACTTGAAATACATCTTACTTAGAATGTTTTGGACTAAAAACTGAGTAATCTTAAAGGAGTAATATTCCATTCAACTGTTTTAGCAAAATCTGTCTTTGTTGGGGTTCGACAGCCTCTGGCTATCAAAAAGCAAGGATTAACAATTAAAATACAATTCCCCTTGCTTGTAAACAATTACCTACAATAAGGAAAGTAATCTTAAAACAAGCTTATTGTAAATGCTGATTATTCTCTATTGTCTTCAGTAATATGACCATACTAGGTTATTTCTTTTCTTTTTTTGAGACAGAGTTTTGGAGTTTAGCTCTTGTTGTCCAAGATGGAGTGCAATGGTGTAATCTCAGCTCACTGCAATCTCCACCTCCTAGGTTCAAGCAATTCTCCTACCTCAGCCTCCCAAGTAGCTGGGATTACAGGAATGCACCATCATGCCCAGGGAATTTTGTATTTTCAGTAAAGACAGGGTTTCTCTGTATTGATCAGGTTGATCTCAAACTCCTAACCTCAGATGATTCACCTGCTTTGGCCTCCCAAACTGCTGGGATTACAGGTGTTGTAAACCACCGTGTCCGGCCTCTTTTTTTTTTTTTTTGAGATGGAGTCTCACTCTGTCACCCCGGCTGGAGTGCAGTGGCATGATTTTCACTCACTACAACCTCCACCTCCCCAGTTCAAGCAATTTTCCCACTTCAGCCTCCCGTACCCGGTAGCTGCGATTACAGGCACGAGTCACCACATTCGGCTGATTTTAGTATTTTTAGCAGAGACAGGTTTTAACCCTGTTGGCCAGGCTAGTCTTCAACTCCTAACCTCAGGTGATCCACTCGCCTCAGCCTCCCAAAGTGCTGGGATTACAGGCGTGAGCCACTGCGCCTGTTCTAGGTTACTTCTTTCATCAAATCCTTAGTTATTTCTGAAGTGTTTTATTAAAGAGCTTAGTCTAATCAAGGTATTTTTTTCAAAAACTTTCCTGAAAGTTTTTTCATTACCATATAAACTAAATCCTTTAGTCAGTAATTAAATAAAATGACTCATTGCTTAGATGTAATCATGCTCTCAGAACTAACGCTTCAGAGGCCGAGCCTGTAATCCCAGCACTTTGGGAGGCTGAAGCACGCAGATCACTTGAGGCCAGGAGTTTGAGACCAGCCTGATCAACATGGCAAAACCCTGTCTTACCACAAATGCAAAAATTAGCCAGACATGGTGGCACATGCCCGTAACCCAGCTTCTTGGGAGGCTGATTGCTTGTACAGGAGGCAGAGGGTGCAGTGAGCTGAGATCACCCCACTGCACTCCAGCCTGGGCGACAGAGCAAGACTCTGTCTCAAAAAAACAAAACAAGCAGCATGGATGGATGAGCAGCATGCTCATGTTTAAAACTGGAATGATAATACAATTTGACTAAATAACATGTATCAGAGGGCCCAATCCTGAGATAATTCTAAATAAATAACGTTAACCTATTCACTAAATATTTTTTCAAAAAAATGTTTAATTACCATGGAAACTATTTAATTAAAACTCTTCTGGGGGCCAGGTGCAGAGGCTCACACCTATAATCCCAGCACTTTGGAAGGATGAGGCAAAAGGGTCGCTTGAAGCCTGGATCACTCAAGACCAGACTGGGCAACAAAGCGAAATCCCATCTCTACAAAAAAAGTACAAAACAAAAATGAATCAATCGCGCTGGCACACACTCCCTTGTCCTAGCTGCTGGGGAGGCTAATGCAAGAGGATCATTTGAGCATGGATTTCAAGGCTGTAGTGAGCTATAATCTCACTTTACTCTAGCCCAGGTAACACCATGACATGGCATCTCCAAATAAATAAATTCTTCTGGGAAGAAAGGTAGTTACAGATATCATTTCTTCCCCCAAAGCGAGTGTAGAAGTTTCAATTTGCCTTTTCTAACAGTCAGCCTCTTTAACAGGGGTTGCTGATTACGGAATCATTTACTTCACAGACCAAGTATCACAATACTAAACGTCAATAGATGACCCAAGCCCCTTCACTTGTAACAATTATTTCTTACATTAACAAAACTCTCAGCTAGGGTTTACAAATCTTACAGCCTCATAAAAAACTTTCATTGATGTTTATGATGATTAGGTTTAACCTACATATTACAAGTGGTACAATACTCTTAGTTGATAAGATTACTTTCTTTTGATTTTACTTTCTCCATTTACCTCATTCATTTTTTTAGCGTAAAAATTTTTAAGTTTCCTATATAATGACTATTTCAAAGGCAAAAATAGAATCATTATTTCATGAAAGTTTCTGTGTTATGCCGAATGCAACTGATGTTCAGATAATCAAAAGTGACTTAACTACCTTACTTAACCAGTGGTTGCTGGCGTGGCAACCATCACTATCCAGAATACAACAATGAACTTGGAACTGAAACCCAGGAACTTAAAAAGATGCTCCTGAGGCCTAACTCAGAGTCTGTTTACTCTTATTGAAGCAGAATTCCAGTTTTAAAGTTTTATAACCTTTAATCAGTTCCTGGTTTAAACAAATCAGCCATTTAAAAAAAAAAAAACTGAGGATGGAAAAACAGGTAAATCTGATTACGGACTGGACTTTAGATAGGTTAGGGAATTATTAGGGAATTACGTCAATTCTATTATGTTAATAACAATATTTTGGTTATGCAGTCTTGGTCTTATTTTTTAGAGAGGCATACTGAAATATTTAGGGGGAAATGTCATGATGTCTTTCATTATTCTAAAATATTTCCGAAAAAATAAATATGGCAAAACATTAGTTGTTCAATCATAGCTTTGAGAATATGAATGTTTATTATATCATTTCCTCTACTTTCCTGTATGTCTTATATTTTTCATACTAAGATAGAAATAATGGGCTGGGCACAGTGGCTCACACCATAAATCCCAATACTTCGGGAGGCTGAGGCAGGCGGATCACTTGAGGTTAGGAGTTTGAGACCAGCCTGGCCAATATGGTGAAACATCGTCTCTACTAAAAATACAAACATTAGCTGGGCATGGTAGGAGGAGCCTATAATCCCAGTTACTCAGGAGGCTAAGGCAGGAGAATTGCTTGAGCCCGGGAGGCAAAGATTGCAGGAAGCAGAGAGTGCACCAATGCACTCCAGCCTAAGTGACAGAGCGAAACTCAGTCTCAAAAGAAGGGAAGGGGGAAGGGAATGGAAAAGAGGGAAGGGAGAATGGAGAAAGGAGAAGGGGGAACGGAGAAAGGGGAAAGGAGAAGGAAAGGGAAAGACTTTTTTAATTCCATGATGAAGACTACTGGTCCGATTTCCTAACCCACAGTAGGTCAGAAGCTGCAAACGGAGAAAGAGAGGGAGAATAGCTGCAATGAGGCATGTTCAGAGTTGCAAGGAAAACAAACTGACAGCCTGACAGTAAGAGAATAGACATCAAGACTACACTGTAAGGCCAAGGCGGGCGGATCACTTGAGGTCAGGAGTTCAAAACCAGCCTGGCCAACATGGTGAAACCCCATCTCTATAAAAATACAAAAATGAGCCGGGCATGATGGCAGGTGCCTGTAATCCCAGCTACTGGGGAGGCTGAGGCAGGAGAATCGCTTGAACCCAGGAGGCGGAGGTTGCAGTGAGCCAAGACTGTACCACTGCACTCCGGCCTGGGTGATAGTGTAAAACGCTGTCTCAAAAGAAAAAGAAAAAAGGACTACAACTGTGTAAGAAGTAAATGCTCTGGGCTGCTTAAGATATGAGCTATCCGTGGCAATCCCTGGAAGCATCTTAGCATTACAAAATACTATATAATAGAGACTGAGGTTCTCATCTTGCTTTTTATTACTGACTGTCTAACCATAGTATTTCATTTTACACAAAAATGATGTTACTAAAAGTTAAAAAGACAAAAATTACATGTAATAGCAGAATTCTACAACTACCAATACGCATGTATAATACTGGCCAATCTTTCCAAATGTCTATTTCAAATAAAGGACTTTGTATATACTGCTTTCGCATTTATTTAAAAATGACCATTTTCCAAGTTCTTATCACATAAAGGGGAACAAGGAATTTGTAGAATGTAATTGACGAAATCCTTCCTTATTGCAGGCTAACCTATTTTTTACTTTCACACACAGCACTGCAATGAACACCACTCTGCATACATTTTTTCTCTCTTTTGGATTAATTACTTAGGATAGTATCCCGGAAATGAGATTAGTGGGTCAAAGGGTAGGAATATATTACCAAGCTGCATTCCATTCCATACTCCACCACCACCACAAGAATATACTCATTTCACGACAACAGCTTTATCTTAGGCATTGGTTAAACTTATGTTTTAGTGATTCAAAAGTTGTGAAATAGCACTTAATTTTAAAATGCTAAGGAAAACGATTAACAGAATAATGCACCATTTGTCCATATGCTCCTTCAGCATTTATCTTTGTATGACTTTTCATAAGTCATTGAACTTCCTAAGACTTCTGTTTGTGCATCTCCAAAATAACAAGACTGCATCAATTTCACTAGTACTCAGGGCAATGAAAACTGAAGAAAGAGGAAGTATTTCTGACACATGAGATTGGCAAAATTTCAACACTGAGAGGTTTCAATGACAGATTACAGAGACTGTGCAGTCTCTAATACTGCTGTGGGTGTGTGCATCTGAAAGTAATCTGACAGTGTCTATGA
>PVKV010040568.1:0-12130 GCA_004027835.1 Alouatta palliata
ATAGTTAGGCAGGGGTGTTTTCATCAGCATTCTGGCTGAGGCTTATAAACTCTGACTGGAATTACTCGTCCTCACTAAATCACTTGTAGGCTGAGAGCTGGGTCAATATTTTGCTAGATTTAATTTTGCCTTAAACATGAGCGATCAGTGTGTCATGTTTCTACATACAAGGGTAAATTTAAATATTATATTTATATGAAGGCCAATTATGTTTTCTCATTCTCATATATTCCTGCTATGAGGGCAGCAATCAGGCAGATCATTGGTTCTATTTTTCTTCTCTCATTTTCCAGATTACAAGATTTTTAGTGAAGCCAATCTTTTAGTATTTTGCAGAATTTCATTTTTTTGGTTAGTCCGTTTTTGTAAACTTTTCACTTAAAAAAAGAATTTTGTATGTTTAGTGATACATAATAATTGCACATATTTATGGGGGTACAGGTGATATTTTGATAAACACATACAATATTTAATGATCAAATGATGGTTATTGGGACATTCATCATCACGAGAATTTCTTATTTGTGCTAGGAACATTCCAAGTTCACTCTTACAGTTATTTTGAAATATACAATAAATTCTTGTTACCTGTGGTTACTTTACTGTGATAATGAACACTAAATTTTATTACTTTCATCTAACTTGCATTTGTACTCATTAACCAACCCCTCTTAATACTTCTTTCTTCATTACTCTACCCAACTTATTGTAACCATTATTTTACTATCTCTATAAGATCAAATTTTTTTAGCTCCCACATAAGAGTGAGAACATGAGATACTGGTATTGCTGTGTCTAGCTCATTTCACTTAACATAGTGGCTTCCAGTTCCATCCATGTGCTCAATGTCACTAATCATCAGCGAAATGCAGATCAAAACTACAATGAGCTATTATCTCACCCAGTTAAAATGGCTTTTATCAAAAAATAAAACACAGGCAACAAGGAATGTGGATGAGAATGTGGAGAAGGGGAAATACTTGTACACTGTCAGTAGAAATGTAAATTAGTACAACCATTGTAGAAAGCAATATGGAGGTCCCTCAAAAAACTAAAAATTAAAGTTATTTTATTATATATTACGTACTTCAATTACATAGAGCAAGATTTTTGTTTATCTAATCTTTAAAATATCATGTTATACTAGTTAAGACGTTGAACAACTTGGTATTGTTCTTTAAAACCTTATTACTGAGGCCATGCATGGTGGTTCGCACCTATAATCACAGCACTTTAGGAGGCTCAAGAAAGGAAGATTTCTTGAGCTCAGGAATTTGAGACCAGCCTGAGGAACATAGGGAGACCCTTTCTGTACAAAGGAATGCAAAATAGCTGTGCATGGTGGTGTGTGTCTGTAGTTCTAGCTACTTGGGAAACTGAGGCAGGAGGCTTCCTTGCACCCAAGACGTCAAGGCTTCAGTGAACTATGATCATGCTATTGTAGCCCAGACTGGGAATAACAGGACAAAACCCTGTCTCTAAAAAATATAAATAAATAAATAAATGAATAAATAAATAAATAGCTCACTGCTAAATCTAACCCTAGGATTGAGTTGTGCAAAAGATGACTCAGATTCTCCAAATACATGCAAATCTGTTTCTATGAAAAAAAGCATTATAGGCTAAGTAACAGAACAATTTAAGCATATCACCTCAGAAACATTAACGAAAAATATGATCTACCTCACAACCAATAATGAAAACACAGGTTTTATGATGCTCTATCTACTAAATTCTATCATATGTGCATTGATTTCCACTCTTTTCTAATTGCCACTAAAGGAAGAATATATTCCAGTACTGTAGAATTTTGAAAAATTAAGCAGTTCTCTGGAAAGAAGAAAGGGAGTGGAAAGCAGGTTGTTAGCAGTAAATTTACATTGGAGTTCCATTCTAAAAAATGAAAAATTTATGTTCTTCTGTTTTATTTTGGTAGCAAAAGGTAGAATGGTTATCAAGGGAAGTTGGCAACTAGTATTTGTCTTAGAATTTGAATACTCCTTAAATAAATTCTTTGCTCTTCCAACTCACTTTGCTGATTATTTGCATTTTGTTCCTGCTTTTCCACTGCAACTCAAAATCTAGGGTATTTTAATATTCAATTATCTATTTTTGTCTTTTAAATTTCTTAAAATTTTAATTTTTCATACCCAAGTGTGTTTCATCCTCAGACATTTGTATATTATCTCTTATTTTAAATAACAATAGATCAGGAAAAATATTGCTCAAGTCAAGAAGAATCTTTATATTGATAATTCATTACAGTTTTCTTTATTATTGTTATTGTTATTTTGAGACAGAGTCTTGCTCTGTCACCCAGGCTGGAGTGCAGTGTCAAAATCTCGGTTCACTACAACCTTCGCCTCCCAGGTTCTAGCAATTCTCCTGCCTCAGCCTCCTGAGTAGCTGGGACTACAAGTGCCTGCCACCCCACACTGCTACTTTTTGTAGTTTAAGTAGAGACAGGGTTCACCATGTTGTCCAGGCTGGTCTCAAACTCCTGACCTCAAATGATCCAGCCACCTCAGCCTCCCAAAATGCTGAGATTACAGGTGTGAGCCACCTTGCTCAGCCTCATTAATGTTTTAAAACATTGTCAAATTTATATGAGATTTCCAAATACCCCAATCCCTAGTTGGATGTTGTTTTGCTTCTCTATACATTATGAGAAACATTTGAAATATAATCACTCCATTCATGGACTCAATTATTGAAGCTGCCATTCATACTGCATTTATTATGTACTGCTAAAAAAACATGTTTTGGGGGATAATCAACAACAAATAAATAAAAGCAAACAAACTTCACTTTTGTACTGCCAGGGAGTAAAACATTACAATACAGAAGTACAGCCAGAATAACACAGAAAAATACTGGCTAGCGGAAATACAGTAAACACTCCAACTTCATGATAAATTCAACCTACACATCTGAGCTTACATGAAAGATCAAAACAACAGTCATAATTTACCAGGGCTAGTTCGACGGTACAACAGTTAAAGTCACCTGAGTTGTAAAAAGACAATGTATGGCATCTCTTTAATTAGAGTTTAAATCTGCTCATCCTGATGCAGTAATAAACTGAGAAATGCCAGGTTATGTGCTCTTTTGGAAGACAGCAATTTTATATAATACATGTGGCAGTTTCCAATTCAAGGCCTGATTCTTGGCTCCTGCTTCTGAAACACAATGTTTCATTTTAATGAAAAATACATTACTTTGGTAAGATAGGTCATCAGCTGTTAAGTGTAATGCAATTTCTGTAATAAAATTAATTTTATAGCTTGCATAAAAGACTTTACGTGGGTTAAATACTTTTAATTACTAGGTAAATTTTGTTCCTTCAAATGCATAAATGAAGCACTTCCACCCTCCATAAAAAGAATGCATATAGTATAATATGTCAGTAGGGTTCTTTATGATTTCCGTTATTCATATCATACTAAAATGCCAGCCACAGCCAACTGTGAGTTAATATGGCCTTTCTTTGGTAACTGAAACAGAGGATATATTTGCTGGTGTCTTAAGACTAAAACAGTTGCACTGGTGAACGACCAATGCAATTTTCTTATAGGTTAGTTATATAGGGATAGAAATTCCAATAAAAAAAACTCTGATACATGGTTATAGATTCACATAACCTAAATTAACCATCCAGCAAATAGATACAATTGATCTCAAAAGGAGCTGCAGGAGAGTAAAGGAGATTCAAACCTCATCTGTCACCGACATTGGAAAAACATTTCAATGTGCGTAAAATTACAGTCACATAAAAGGACAACATATTATTGGCCAAATGTACATGTAAGCATTAATGCAATAACCTTTTTGCTCTGTGAAAAGTTTTCACTGAGCTATTTGCTAAAATAATGTCCTAAGTAATAAAGACTTTAGAATTAGTACAGAATATAGAATTGGACAGCTCTAAATTTGAATTCAAACTTATTTATTTATTTATTTTACGAATAAGTTACTTAGATCTAGGACAAGTTACTTAATCTTCCTGATCCTGTTTTATTACCTGCTCTGTAAGTAAGGACAAGACATTTGCCAACAGTATTACTGTCATGTCTGAATATAATGATGAATAAAAGTTTCCTGGCACTATGGTGGCCTTTATAGATGTTACTTTTCCTTCTGTTTTGTTCTTTCTGTGGACTTATGGGAGACATTAAGGAAGAGATGTGATCAGATTTTAGATGTTCATTTGTTTGTCTACGTTATTGGGATACTGTAGTGAATCACTGAGCTGAATGGAGTGATACCTGCTTTAAAAAGGCATTATGTTGTATAAAATGTTAAATTTAATTCAATCTAAGAAATTTTAAATTAGTTTTGCAAATAGCACATCTACGCTTTTTGATACTTGTTTATAGAAGACAGCAACCCTAGCAGGAAAAAAAAAATAGGAAAAGTCTTCAGGAGTACATTTTTAAAAATATACCTCATTTAACTCTAGCCAGGAGTCAAAGATAGAGGAACAGAGTATAGAAATTCCTAGAGGCAGAACGAGGTCAGAGATTCTTTACTTTGCATTTTGTCACATTCAGGCTGTAGATAATACCAATGTACCCTGCTTTCCTGGTAATAGGGACACAATCTCCTTTCTTCCTGCCCTGGCTACTCTCAGCCTTGGAAGTTACTCATAGGAGATACTGATGAGCCATCATGAGGTGGCACTGGCACAGAAAGCATGGGTGACACAACTCCACACAAGCAGAGCACCAGTCAATCATGGGAAAGATCATGCAGGGGGAAGCAATGTCATTTCAACAAAGAACTCAGCAGGAAAAATACGATCAAGCTCATAGCTCATAAATTACCACCTGTGACTGAATCTCTTCTATTTTTGTTTGTATTCATTCCCACTGGGTTAGGTCTCATCTTCCAAGTATGTTTCTAATGAATATAAAAACCTCTATTGTCACATATTATTTTTTTACTTTTTATACAACTACCATCATTTCACAAACTTTTGCTTAAAGGAACATTTTTTAAAAGTAATGTGACATGTTACTTCATTTTTTGATCAACTTATCTTGTGTCTTCTTTACATACACTTTGAAAGGTCAGATCTGAAACAGAACTTTCTTTTTTTTAATTAAAAAACTAGCAAATGTGGGCTGCCTTTCTATTCATTTTATTGGCTATTTTACTATGAACAGCCGTATATTTTACTTTATACTAATTCCTCTAGATTAATGACAAGTATTTAACCTAATATATTGATCCATCTCACTTAATACTAGTTTAATTTCATTTAATTCCTTCCTTTTTACTCATAGTCAACTATTTTTTCCTGATGAGAAATCAAGAAAGAAGGTATGTTTTGGCACTTCTGTCCATCCCTTTACTCATTTCTTACTCCTCTAAGAAGGGAGGGGAAATCTAAACTGATTACACATTACCAATTAATTGGGCCACATTTACTTGTGGGCAGGCTGGCTGAATATTTTTAAATCATGAGCAAAGCATGGGGCTCTCCTACTCTCTTGCCTCTGCTTTAATGAAGTAAGGAGCTTTCCTTGCTTATTTCCTTTCTCACTGCAGCAGAGCTGAAATGCTGAGACTGGGCCTGGCTTCTCCCAACAACCCTTGCCATATTACTTAATGACACTGAAGAGTGAAAAACGACCTTGATGAACCTTGAGCCCCGGCTTCACATTTCTACATGGGTTCCACAGAGACCCCATATTGGAGGGTAAGTGCAAGACAATCTTTTATTAGAAATGTTTTTTAAAGGGAAACCAAATTCACATTTGTCAAGACACTGCTTATCTGTCCAGTTGAACCTGTATAACTTATTTTTTAAGATAGTAAGATACAAAGACTCTTAATTTTCTATCTACCAGGACTCTTGAAATGAATTCAAAGCTCACTTATAAAAGCTATAGCATCCCAAGTCCCTTCGACTATCCTCCAGTTTAATTTAGTATTGTCCAGTTTTTATATAATTGTCTCCTTTTATTGTGCTTAATGTTTTTATTAATTTAACATTTTAAGAAGATACTCTTCTTCTTAAAATATTTTAAATAAGATACTCTTCTTCTTAAAATATTTTAAATAAGTTTAAAAGTCAGTTAGGCTTAAAGTTAAATATCTTAAATGTTTTAAAAATTAACACATATGAAATAATGATGCTAGACTTAATTATGGAGAGCAGCCTCCCCTGCAAATTTCAGCAACAATACAAGAGCAATAAGAAGATCAGTTTACTTATCTTGATTCCCACATTTCAAGTGACTGGGGAAAAAACAGGAACAAAATAAAACAAAACAAAATGAAGGTTTCTTTTGGAACACTGAAAAATTACTATGTGCCAAAGTATAAGAATGCTTTTTATATATATATATATATATCACATCATCTGTCCTAGGAGGTAGATTCTATTATTGATTTTTTTTGACAAATGAGGAAACAGAGGTCTGAACAGATATAGAAACAATTGTCAACTTTCAACTTCTTAGTACAACTTTCCTTCCTCTGAGGCCTGGCTGCATTTCTGCACCAGGGTTTCATGAACACTGATTGGGGCCATTGGTCCTACGTCTGTCATCTTTTGTGTTTCATTTATAACAACTCTCAACTCTTGATCGGTGAAGGTCTTAATAAAGACAGTTATATCAAATTGTTGTACTTTAAAGAATAATATGTTATTAAGAAATTGTATTTCTGATAACAGCTTAAACCAATACAAAGTGGATACAAGAGGAATCTGTAGATCTTAAAAAAAAATGAAAACAGAAAAAAAGAAAACAAAACAAAATTCTAAGCTTTCATTTTGTACAAGTTTCTGACTTTTTTGCTAAAATTTATATATATATATACACACATACACACACAAACACACACATATATATATACACACACACACAAAAGGCTTTATTGAATTAACTGGTAAATGCATCTTTCAAGTTTATTTTATATTCAACAAAATATGAGGAAAAAGTAAAAATAAAATATAACAAAGAAATAGAGCATTGGTTACTTTTTGAAACATTTCTCCACAAAATAGGGGGCAAAAGATTTCTAAACAATGTCTTGAATCTCTATTTCTTTATATCCTAAAGGAATTAAGAATTTAATATGCCTCAAGGAAAAAAAATCCAACAAGGATATTTTTTGGAGGAAAGAAAAACTATCCAACCTCAGAGATTAGATTTAAAAGCCAAGGAAATCTTTCTTAGATTGTAGTGTTACAGAGCAAATCAATCTTTAAATCCAGCAAAACACTCCTAGAATGCTAAAACACAGTAAGTGTGAAAACAGTCACAACTGTTTTGAGAAACATAATTTTATCTCCTAAGCCACTGACTTATAAAGTACGAAAAGATGTTATATAACATGGATTTGAGAATATGTACTATAGAACAACTATTAACAAGCTTTCTTTGGTATTGAAACGTGTTCCACAAAACAGTTTTTACTGTCACATGAAGAAGAAAATGAAAAAAAAGTAAACCATCAGAAAGACCGAGATCGCGCCATTGCACTCCAGCCTGGGTAACAAGAGCGAAACTCCGTCTCAAAAAAAAAAAAAAAAAAAAGAATCTACAAATCCACATTTGTTTCCATTCTTAAAAATCAACTTTTAATTAATAATAATGGGATTATAATGGTTAAAAATATATTATTTTATTTTATTTTATTTTAAAGCATTTGTTTACTTTCCCTAACTTGTAAATCATTACTGGTGTTTTCCAACTCTCTTTAGTGAATTTAAATAACAATATAATTCCTTAATTTTTGTATAACTTGAAAAAGTCCTATTACAAAATGGGCAAATTGCTCACAATGCTGATAGAAATCCAAGTAAAAACTTGCATTTAAATAAAACAAGAAATACCTAAAAATATGAATGTATCCTAAATATCACAAAGCATGTAAACTTAGCTGAAATAAAAAAATCAAAAGGGCAATTACATAACATAAAGCCAGATAATAACCAGTTCATAATATTTTATACTTAATATAGGATATTATAAATTAGATAGTTACCAATGAGATAATAGCTTTTATAGTTAACTCTGTAGTAATTAAGTAGGATGCCAAGGCAGCAAAGAGGTCAAATTAATTTCTGAGTTCTTCCATTTATCTTTTAAAAATGATGGGAAAATTCTAATTCCAAAAGTGTTTTGTGGGTATCTAAAGAATAAACATGAGATGTTAAGAAAGCACTTGTGATTAAGCAATCTGATATAAACAGTAATAGCAAATTATTAGAACCAGTCGATGTTTATCTGAATGGATAAATAATTCATCGGAATAATTATCAACCCAGGAAAACTAGAGGCCCTGAAATTGCAATTATGAAAGAGAATCAGTCAAATGTTATGACCAAATTAAAAATTTTAGCAATGTAGAAATTATGAACCATAAAATTTTGACTCAGGAAGTGCAACACATAGTTAAATAGTATATTAAAAACTAGACGGCTAACGAGATATTTATATGGTTTCTTTTTACACTTGTTTTCGTGATATTAAAACTCTTAAAGAATCCTAAATTCAAATACAGCAATAGCCCTCTTCTCTCTGAGTTGAGCTTAGACTTTCTCTGAGCTAACATGTCTGAATGTGTTCTTTGTTCTTGAGCAGGAGTTCATCGTTAAAACTCATATAGAAAGAAATTGTCAAGACCTTACTAAAAACAGTTTATTTCTTATTTTCATGAAATAGTTTAGGTATTTTAATGAGATCACAGAATTTCTAAGTCAGTTATTTAAGATCTGCCAAATTACAATAATTTATTTCTTTCAGGAAAAAAAAAAAAAAAAAAAAAAAACCTAACAATGAGCCTGCTGTCTGGCTTCATCAGCTCAAGATGCAAGTAGGAAGCTAAGGCAATATTCCATTGAGAGCTGATGGTGGTTTAGACCACTGTAGTGTCCGTGTAAATTACTTCATTTGATATTCAATTTAAAAGTAGAATTGCAGGGTTTCCTGATGGATTGAGTATGGGAAAAATAGAAATAACAGTTAAGGATAACTTCATAGATTTTGGTTTAAATAATTGAAGAATAAAATTTTCATTTATTGAATTGGCCGAGTTGTGGGAGAATCAGGTTTAGTAAGAAAATCAGAGGGTCAAATTTGCAAATAATAACCTTGAGTTACTTATTAGATTTCAAGAGTTAATATCAACTAGGTATGAATGTACAATGCCAGAGTTCTACAACACAATGTGGCTGGGGATTAAAAACTTGAAAATTGGTAGTATACACATAGGAGTTAAAGCATGACACCATGTAAGATAAAAAGAAAATGAATTTAAATAAAGGAAGGAATTGACAAAATCATTCCTTCTGTTCCGTAATTGAGAAATCAGGAAGATGGCTGTCAACAAAGAAACCTTGGACCCAGAAGCTAATAAGGTAAATAGAATTGAAAGTATAGTGTCCTGGAATCCAAGTGAAAAATATGTTTTAAAGAAAACTCAGTGATTACCTATGTCAAATTCTGTGAAAAGGACTAAAAGTTTAAGAGTATGGAGATCAATGTTGTCCTTGCAACAACAAATTTTGGAAAGCAGAAAAGGAGAAGGCAGATTTGGGTGGAATCTTTAAAAACCAAGATGAAAGGATTTGGGTACAATGAGTGCATGGACTTTTGCTCTGAGGATCAGAGAAAGGAGGCAGTATCTTCAGAGAATTGTAGGATATGGAAAGGTATTTTAAAATAAGAATAATTGTAGCATGTTTGCATATGAAGAATATTAATTAGCAAGAGGAGAATTGACGATGCAGGAGAAAGGAAAAAGTTAGTGGAATAAAGTTCCTGCATTAGTTGAGAGGTGATGGTGTCTGGCACACAGGTAGAAGGCTTAGCATTTCCCATGAGCACACCGTGGCCTCTTAGGGTACCTTCTCCATAGCAGCCGCAGCAATCTTTTATCATATTAAGCCAGATCATAAGGTATGGCTGGATGAAACTCTTCAGTGGCTTTTCATCTCATTCAAAGTAAAAGCCTGAGATGCTACAGAGGCCTACAAGGAACTAAGTAATTTGGCTCCATTACCCCACAGTCTCCTTCTGCTCTCACCGTCCCTTAGCTGACCACAGCCCAGTTACCATGAACTCCTTGCACTCCCTCAAACACACCTGATACCTGCTAGCTTCTGTACCTGCAAAGTCTGTGCTCTTAACAAGTAGGTGATTCTGCATGGCTTGTCTTCTCTTTTGTGTGTGCGTCTTTGCTCACGTTTTATCTAACTAATGAAGTTTTTCCTGATCATGTAACCCTCCACCCTCCACATACATTTCTTCTCCTTAGAACTTACCAATACATGACATATTAGGAGTTTTAAATATTTTCTTTGATGATTGTCTTACCCCTCTAAATAATGGAGTTTAAGATAACACAAATTTTTGGCTGTTGTTCACTGCTATATATCCAGCAGCTAAATTACTATCTATCACGTATTACGTGCTCAGTAAGTTTGCCAAATAAATTAATAAAATGAGATTTTAGGGCTTAACCTCAAATTTTTACTGCTTTGAAACTTCTGTCATTATCTAAGCATACAAATCCTAAAACAATATTTATGTTTAAACAATATGCAATCATGTACACTAGAGGTTATTTTATTTTTCAGTGAGATTTCTCGTATGACAAGACTAGAAGACAAAAATAAGTATTGGTAACTAAAGCATTAGTGAAACATTATATATATATATATATATATATATATATATATATATATATATATATATATATATAAATACATTTCTTATTTTGTAATTGGGAGAAATCAGGCCCTCTAGGAAATGTTTTTGATCTGACACCAAGTACAGTTAAATGCTACAAGATAAAGAAGAATATAAAGAACAGATTGTTTTTCTACTTAATTGTATGGAGCCTGACATATTTATGGATATTCAAGTAAACAATAGTTTTGCGTTTTTTTAAAAAAACAATTCCAAGGATCTGATATACTCTATTGCACAGTAAAGCAATGGATAGCAGGAATTCTGTAAACTTTTTGACTAAATTTTGTTGTCAATCTCTACCACATTTTCCAAACATTTGTTCAAAAAGATTCCTGTTACTCCCTGTTACTAGTATACACAATAGTTATCATTTGTTGATGATTATTATGAAAATATTATCCTCCTTTGATCTGATATATAATAATCTCACAGCAGATATGAGCTGTGTTGTACTCTTCATTACCCTCATTTTTAATGGAAGGGAACTGGGACTTAGAGAAATCAGGTAACTTGCCTGTGATCACACTTCTGATTTGTGGTAAATCTGGGATTCAAACCAAAAAAGCCAACTCCAGAATATCCTGAACCACTTTGCTCAACTACTGCCTTGGGCTTTCTAGTTCAGCCATACAATCTCAGGAAACCTACATTCATTGAGCTGGAGATTCATATTTCTCCATGGAAAGTATCTTTGTTTCAAAAGAGCTAATAAAGAATTCACATTAAAGAAAAAGACAATTGAAAATAAATTGCTTCCCTTAAACACACAGCCAAGAAGATAACAGCTGGATTCCAAATGATTTCCACACAATATAAGCTATTTGATTGATTGTATCTATCAGTCCAATTATGTTTTAATATTTATATAAAATATTATTTCTTAAAACTCAATAAACACAAAATTTTAAAGAGAACAAAAAAGAACTTATTATAAAGTACCACTAAAATAAATGACAGAAAACCTAATTTCTAATTTCATTTCTCTGTCAGTCTAACTGATTGCATTCCTTAACATAGGTGAACCTGTTTCCTCACGTATAGAATTGGCAGACTACGTCATATTTCTCTATTCCTTTCTTCTCTGTGGATTTTAATATCCTTAAAATAAAGTTTTCTCTTAAATTTATTCTCGCTAATTTTAAAAATGCTCAATAAACATCTCAGTTTTTGCAAAGCCTTATTAGTTTCATGTCTATTGTATTGTTCTTAAGAAAATCGTTCATTATAAAAAAAAAATTTGGTCTTGTACAGAATATTAAACTACAAAACCAAATGTTTCTTAATAATAAACCATTTTCTTAAGAATAATACAATAGACATAAAACAAATAAGGCTTTGTAAAATACGTATTTGCAAAAACATGGAAAATATTAGAAAATTATTAAACGATTTTGAATATTCATTTGCATTATGCATTATAA
>PVKV010040569.1:0-12138 GCA_004027835.1 Alouatta palliata
TTTCTCCTTCTTCTCCTTCTCCTTCTTCTTTCTTCTCCTTCTCCTCCTGCTTCTTCTTTCTTCTTCTTTCTTCTTGGAGAAGGGTCTTGCTGTGTTGTCCAGACTGGAGTGCAGTGGCCCAGTTCTAGCCCACACAGTGTTGTTCTGTGTCATCACATTCTAATATAGAATTGCACCATCCTAGGGGTTGGGCATCTTCCACCTCCTCTTTGACCTAGTTCGTGGCACACAGCAGGTCCTCACCAAATATCTGCTGAATTTTATTGAACCCTATGCTTAAAACCACTGATGTGGCATTACGTGATGTGTTGAGCCCAGGTTCAGGAGCTGACAAGTTGTCTGTCACGTGGCCTTGCCTTCCCTCTGGCGTGTCTCGCCTTTGTCTTCAGCTCACACACCTACTGCGCCAGTGCTTCCAGGAATATTGGCCAAGCCCTGACTCTGTGCCCAGCACCATGCCTAGGGCCGATGGTGCAAAGACACCTCTCCATCTTTAAGGAGCTTAACAGCCTTTCTAGTCCTTTTCTGGGTGACTCATGTATTCCATGTACCCTCTTTGCTGTTGATTAAAATGCTAACCCACGCAGCACTGAGATCAGAGCCCTGGTGAGCTGCCCTTGGGAAGGCCCGGATCGCCTGGCTCCTGATTTGTCCCAGGATGTTATGAAGCATCATTAGCACGCTGCAGGTTCTGTCATTTCCAGAACCTGCTGGGTTTTTCTTTTGTCTGAACCCCACCACAGCTCTGCCTCCCCCATATCTTTTATGCCTGTCGGGATGTCCAGAGGCTCTGCCCTGGCAGTCCCCAGCCTGATGACAGCAGCCACACATGTCTCCAGAACCGCGGCCCGCACGCGTGTCCGAGGCGGAGCTCACACCGTTCTGACGTCCCTGGGTGTGTCCGCCTCAGCGCCGCTCATGCTCTGTTTCTCCCTTAGTGGTCAGAGGATGTGTGTGCAGCCCACCTCACCCAGCGGGACGGGTACCAGGCCACCACGCAGGGGCAGCTGAAAGAGCAGCTCTACCAAGAAATCATCCATTTCTTCGACAAAGGCAAGGTAAAAACCAAAAGCAGCTTTTCTTGTTTTCCTTTTTCCGTGCACCTACCTGCAGCAATGTAAACACGGTTTTTAACATGTGATGTTTGCAGAAACAGAAATTTGTTACAAGTTGTATATTGAAATGTTTTATGCATGTTCCTTCAGCTTGCACTTATAAGTACGAATCTTTTTTAAGAAAAAAATCAATAGCCCTTTTATAGATGCTCTAAAAAAAACACCAGGTATTTTTATAACCCTTACCTGAGAGAACTAAGTCTGGAACACTGATTTGGAGGTGTTTCCATGCCTGCAAAGCTAATGTATTCCTTTGACATCTTGCATTTTTCTGTTGTCGCAGAAAAATTAATCCCATGGTAGGATGGATATTGCTCCATCTTGGTGGCTTCTAGTTTAATTGGCTTAAACAAAATTATAGATTCCACTTGACTTCCCCTAAAAGGAAACCTGCCGTCATTTTAATCAGCCAGTATTATATGTGATCACTGGAGTTCTTGTGATTCAGATATATAGTAACTATTAAAAAAAAAAAAAAAAAAAAGCTGCTTCAGTTTCACAAGGTTTTAAAACCTGCCACTGAAGTGACATTGGAACTCTTTCTTTGGCTTCGTCAAGCTTCCTAACTTATCTCAGAACCTTTTTTTTTTTCTTTAAAAAAAACGAAGTAACGCAAACTAGGTGGCTTTCAACAATGGGAATGTGTTCTCATAGCTTAGTACTGGGAGCTGCAAGCCTGAAGTCACGGTGTTGGTGTGGCAGCCCCACTGAAGGTGCAGGGAAGAATCTGCCCCATGCCTTTTCCTTTGTGTGTGTTGCTGGCGGTCCCTGGCACTGGTCAGCTGTAACTACATCACTCTAAGCTCTGCCTCTGTCATACAGGCCTTCTCCCCATGTGACTCTGTCTCGATCTCCCTCTCCTTAGGAGGCACCAGCAGTTAGATAAGACCCACTCTCCTCCAGCAGGACCTCATCTTCCCTTGATTACATCCAGACACCCTGTTTCCAGGTCAGATTCAGAAATACCAGAAATACCAGCGGTTAGGACTTCAGATACTTCTGGGGAGCACAGTTCTACCCACAGTGGCACCGACGCCCAGAAGGGATGATGGCTGCCCCTTTTTGTGGCTATTGACATGAGCCAAACCCCATTGAATGCAGTGACTTAACAGAGTGCCCGTGGTCACAAGCTTGGGATTCTGCTCACATTTGGAGTGAGCGTTGCTGCATCTTTTATTTGCCTCTACCATTCTTGACACAGGGAGAAAGTCTGAAGTTTTCACAAAGGCCCGTGGGCTCCCAAAGGCCGCTCGGAAATAAGGATCAGAAATGTTCTGTGAATTATGCCCAGTCCTGCAGTTCAGGGGTCCCCAGACCCCAGATCCTCAGCCCCTGGTACCAGTTTGTGGCCTGTTAGGAAATGGACGGCACAGCAGCAGGTGAGCAGAGGGTGAGCAACCAGAGTTTCATCTGTGCTTACAGCTGCTCCCCATGGCTCATGCTCCTGCCTGTGCTCCGCCTCCTGCCAGATCAGCGGCAGCATTAGAGTCTCACAGGAGCGCGATCCTTATTGTGAACTGCGCATGCGAGGGATGTAGGCAGCGCGCTCCTTATGAGAATCTAATGCCCGATGACCTGTCACTGCCTCCCATCTTCCCCTGATGGGATCATCCAGTTGCAGGAAAACAAGCTGAGGGCTTCCACTGATTCCACATGTGGTGAGTTGTAGAATTATTGTGTTATATATTACAATGTAATCATGATAGAAATAAACTGCACAGTAAATGTAATGCCCTTGAATCATCCTGAAACCATCCCGTACCCCAGTCTACAGAAAAATTTTCCTCCATGAAGCCAGTCCCTGGTGCAAGAAAGGTAGGGGACCACTGCTGTAGTGGAACAGGATATATTTTTTTCTCCATAATGAGAAGCTTTGAGGATTATGGCCAATTACTGAAATTGTATTAGCTTAGCCAGAATCCTATTTCTCAGCAAACTGGTAAAGAAATGGAGCGAAAGCAGCCATCCCTTCCCCACAGTGGCTTCATGGCTCCATGGTGTTCTAGAGAAGGGTGAGTGGTGCTGCAGAGTGGGCAGGCAGGAGGCAGGGACCCCAGGGTGACCAGGAGGCCCGAGGGTCAGAGGTCACAGGGCTGAAGGAATATGTGCCTTTGTTGATGGCTGTTGCCAGCTCATTATGGCAGCACATCTTCTGACCAGCTTTGACTCCAAAGACCTCTCCACCCTCATGCCCTCCCTTGCCCTCTGCATTCCAGCCACACTGGCCCTTCTGCATCCTGAAATGCAGCAGCCCTCCCTGCCACTGCCCAGCAAGTTTCTGTGCTCTGCCCTGTGGACATTCCTTGAGTCAGTTTTCCTTTTGCTGCCGATACCATTTTGTCACTTGAATTAGCTTTTTCTAAGCTAGACTTTCTCAAGATGGACATGATTGGCATTCTGGGCAGTTTCTTTCTGGTAGGGGCCTATGCATGCATGGTGCACTCAAGGAATCTCCTCCTGCTGTGCCCCAGGCTCATTCCTTCCCATCTCAGCTTGAATGTCACCTCTTCTCCAGCTACAGAAACATCCTCTTTTCTCCTTTATGGCTCCTATGATCATTTGCCATGATAGATTTGCTTGTGTGTTTTTTTAATGAGTTCCCCCATAGGCTCTGAGCTCTGTGAAGATAGAGCCTCACGTGTCCATTCCCCACCATGCATCTGATGCTTGGAACAGTGTCTGGCACATAGCACGTGCTCACTGGACATGCGTGGAAAAAACCAACAGATGAATGAAAACTCAGCATTTAACAGTGCTTCCTGACAGATGAGAAATGCTGGTGTGTGGCAGGACAGGTGACCTTCAATAAGTGATAAATCAAAAAACACCGTCTTCTTTTTTTTTTTTTTAGCAATGGTAGCCAAATATCTTTTTCTATGTTGTGAAGTTCATCCAAAAATCACATGGAAGGGCAGAGAGAATGTGTTCAGTTCAGAACAGTGGCTCCCAACTCAGATCTGAAGGAGGCATTGTAGGTTTTCCTGGGTGGGGCGAGGGGGAGGAAGAGAAGGTGCACACACGGCCCCCACACCAGAGAGAAATATACAGCCCAGGATGCCCATCATGTCCAGGTTGAGAAAGCCTGGCTTAGAAAAAATGAATTCAAGTGACAAAACGGTATGCGCAGCTAAAGGAAAACTGACTCAACGAATGTCCTCAGATGTCCCTGTGTTTGGATGGAGACAGAACAAAGGCTATGGCAGATTGATCATTGGCTGACCTTGAATCAGAATGAGTTTTAGGAGGATTTTCTTCATAGTAGCTGTATTGGTAAAACCGATGGAAAAGCCACTTCTGAATATCCATAACATTTCCATGAGAATGTTAAAAAGGAACAAAGCCTCTTTGTCCCTCTAAAACTAAAGTGAGACGAAGAACAGGTGCTGGAAAAGATTTGATAAAATGAAATTTGAAGTATCTGAGTGGTTAGCTGCAAGGCAAAAAATTTGTTTTAACATCAACAAGCATTAAGTTTTCTGGGAAAAAGAGCAGTAGAAAGTAAGTCATCTTCCGTAACAGTCCAGATGGGTGGGAATACGCTAGAGTTTGAACCTCTCCGAATCTCCATGGCTCCAAACAGCACAGGTGTGTTCGTCACGCAGCCTCCCTGTCCTCCTCCTTGCTCGGAACGCGGGTGAGCAAAGGTTCCATCAAAGAGGAACACAGCTGGAGAGGACAGCAAGGAGTCCCCCGCGCTTCGGGCTTCTGACCCAAAATGACAGTGTTCCTGTCATTGGCTGAAGCGAATCACAAAGGGTAGAGCAGTGCCCTTAGGGGCGGGTGAATGTAAGCAGCACCAACCTGCACCACGCAGCTCATTAGACAGGTGAGCTGGGATCCAATCAAGAGCTCTATCCAGTCTGGATTAACGAAAACTAACCTAGAAATCCCCAAAGTATGCCTGTATTCTGAGAAAGACAACGTCCACACTAGTCTCCCAAACAACCGGGCTTTCCCACAACTAGAGATGTGAGAACAGCATGAAAAACTTGTTGGGCCTCAATGCCAGTTTCTCCATCGTGGAGTTTCTTTCTCCATTAGAGAGGGGGCTTAGATAGGCTGGACCCTGCAGGAGAAGCAGCCTGAGAGAATGGATTCCTGACCCCCGTGACTACAATGTGGAAAATCCCACCAGGTGGGCAGTGCGGGAGGAGGGGGTCACAGAAGAAGCTCAAAGTGTGACATTTTGCACTAGACTTAGAGTCACTTTTGTTTAAGAAATAAGGCAGAGGCATGAGTATCCCTGCCTGGTTTGGGGATGTGCCACCATTTGAGAAATAACATCCTCCCGCCTTTACTAAACGCAGTGGAATAAGACAAAGGCCACGGCTGAAGATTGAGAAGCTTGAAGTTGTGAGGGCCTAGGGCACACCTTTCCACACTCCGTTCCCAGATCGAAATTCTCTTGGGGGAAAAATATTTTTTAAATGGTCCACAGGTCATCACAGGCCTTAGTAAGCAGGTGACACAGCCCATGGAAACTTGAAGGAGGACCTTGAGCCATGTGGGGCACTGATATGGTTTGGATCTGGGTCCCTGCCCAAATCTCATGTCAAGTTGTCATCTCCAGTATTGGAGGTGGGGCCTGGTGGGAGATGATTGGGTCATAAGGGTGGATTTTCTCCTTGGTGCTGTGTCATGGGAGTGAGTGAGTTCTGGTGAGTTCTTGTTGTTCAAAAGCATGTGGGACAGGCTTGGGGGCCTGAGGTGGGCAGATCACCTGAGGTCAGGAGTTCGAGACCAGCCTGGCCAATATGGCAAAACCCCATTTCTACTAAAAATACAAAAATAAGCCAGGTGTGGTGGAGCGCACCTGTAATCCCAGCTACTTGGGAGACTGAGGCAGGAGAATCGCTTGAATCCAGGAGGCAGAGGTTGCAGTGAACAGGGATCAAGCCGTTGTACTCCAGTCTGGTGACAGAGTTGAGACTCTGTCTCAAAAACAAAAAAACAAAGAGGTGTGTGGGACCTCCCTAGCTTCCGCTCTCAATCCTGCTCCTGCATGTGAGATGCCTGCCCCCGCTTTGCCCTCTGCCATGAGTGTAAGCTCCCTGAGGTCTTCCTAGCAGCGGATGCTGCCATGTTTCCTGTACAGCCTATGGAACTGTGAGCCAGTCTTTTCTTTATAAAGGTTACTCAATCTCAGGTATTTCTTTGAGCCCTCTGAGCAGTTGGGCACCAGAGAAACCAGCTCTCAATCAATGGGTAGAGCTCTAACCCTTGCTGTCTAGTACTGAGTCTGGAGCTACCTGCGGCCATTGGGCATTTGCAGTGTGGCTGGTGTGAACCATGTTTCTAAGACGAAGTAGCAAAAAAAAAATGTTCTCACGGGCTAAGTTGCATCCCCCCAGAATTCCTGTGTTGAAGTCCTAACCCTCAGTATTTCAGAATGTGACTGTATTTGTGCTTGAGTCTTTAAAGAGAAAATTAAGGTAAAATGAGATCATTAGGGTTGGCCCTAATCCAGTCTGACCAGTGTCCTTATGAGAAGGGAGATTAGGACACAGACACACGGAGGGAGGACCATGTTGAGGATGCAACAAGATGGCGGCCGTCTACAAGCCAAGGAGAGAGGACTCAGCCGAAACCAGCCCTGCAGACACCTTGACCGCAGACCTCTGGCCTCCAGAAGAGTGAGGAAGTGAATGAATGTGGCTTGAGGCCCCCAGCACCCAGTCAGTGCTTCGTTATGGCAGCGCTGGCAAACGAATACCAATACCAGGAGTCTCATTCATTTGTACAGACTTGGCGTTGGAATGGTAATAGTTTCGATATATTCAATATTACTAAAATTAATTTGACTCTTTAGAAGGTAGCAGCTAGGAAATGCAGCATTCACAGAGGTGGCTTCTGTGGGGTTCCTATTGGACGGTGCTGCTCTGAGTCAAAGACTTCCTGCCCTTGTCCAGTGCCGAGAACCTCATCTGACCAGCACTGCCACCCACGTGCGTCTGGGAAGCAGAAGCTGCCCACCGTTCTGTGGGGCCTCACAGGTAGCCAGAATGGCCTGCGTGCCTGTTGGTATCCACTCCTTTTACTACATGAATATTTGAAAAACTGAACTATTTCTAAGAGTTAGAAGATGGGGACCCAGTCTAGAAAGAATAAAATCCATGTCGAAATGGCAAGGAAAAAAGCATGATCACAAGCACCAAGATACAGTGTTTTTTTCTCCCTGTGACTCAATGTCCTTTCTGTAGTGGTCAGGAGTATGGCAGTTACTGGCGGGAACCTGGAGGGACGGGTGATTTGGGAGCTCTCACATGGCCCTGAAGGAAATACAGATGAGGCAAATAGCAGAGGTAGAAAGAGGGAGCTGCGAAGATACAGAGTAAGAAATCAACAAGAAGCAGCATCCTCTTGCTGGAGCCAGACAGGGTGTTCCAATACCGATTTTATTATTTAAAATTTAGAATTATGCCCCCCGGGGATATTGTTTTCATTTGTGCTTTGGATAGATCCCATTATAATCTCACTCTTCATTTCCTGGGCTTAGCAAGGATAAGTCACGTTTGCTCCTTGGGATCTGTCTATCCATGTGCCTTAGGGAATGCAAGCCTTCCTTGCTGACAGACTGGCTCTAAGATCACCACCTTCTTGGCCGGGTTCTACCTATAGCACTGCTGAATAATTTGGGCCTCTGGGTAGCGGCCCTGCTGCTAAAACCAGTTCACTTTGTGTCTCCTTGTAAGCTCTCAGTCATTCTCACCTGGGTCTGTCTGAGACCCAGTAGGGCCTTGGCCTCTCCTCCCCAAGGCCCCACGCCTGTCCCCAACCTTCTGCTCCTGCAGGTAGAGACCGGTCTGGTTTCTAATAAAGTGGCCTCTTGATCACAGCGTGAATTACTTCAAAGATGCCCAAAGCTCAGGGATTCCCCCATCTGCTCTGCAGGCAATCCAGGCCGCTCACCTGGCATGAGGCCCCTTAGATTAGGGATCGAACCTCCATATGTACCTGCTCATCACCCATAGCATGTGGCCTTCTTCTGAACATGCCCTCTGATCCCCAAGCCCTTGCAGCTTCCCGTGGCCCACCCCGGCATGGACTGGCTGCTTCTTGCTGCTGCTTGTGTGGTGGCTGCCTTCCCGCCCTCTGCGCATATTTTGCTGCTCTCAAACTTTCTTGGCTTTTGGAGTTCACTGGAGAAACTTGTTAAAATCCAGATTCTGATTCAGCTGGTCTGGGGTGGGGCCTGAGGCTCTGCATTTCTGAGAAGCTCCCACGTTGATGTCTCAGCTGCTCCAGGGATCATCATCCCTGAGCCCCCAGGGCTCGTGCTGTCTTAAGCTCCTTAGAGCAGAGGCAGGGTCTGTGACTGCCACCTCTGGCTCTCCCTCTGAGAGCTGTGCCGTGACCTGGGCTCCACTCCATTATTTTAACTAGCTTTTTAAAGAGTGGTTTTAGGTGCACAGCAAAATTGAACAGTGAGTACAGCGAGTTCCCATACACACACTGCCCACACACCTACACAGGCACAGGGCGTTCAAGGTGGTCATTTGTTAGTGAGCTGAGCACATTCTGGCCAGTGCTTGAGCAAACAGTACGCAATGAAGAAGGTGGCCGTCACCCAGACTTTCCACAAAGTTCCTTGTTTGGGGCACATTTTGTTTGTTACGGATCTTGCCTCCTGACCCAGACTGAGCCCCTGGGAGAGCGAAAGGCCATGCATCCCACCTCCCCAGCCCCAGCGCCGGGCCTGGGGCAGATCCCACCCCACTCTGCCACGTGCCTCACGGCAGTCGGGTTTTATCAGCCTGCTCCTTTCCCAAGGCTGACACTAACTTGACTTTAGCACCACGTTCACTGCAAAGGTTATGGATCAGACAGAGACAAATTGTTGCAAGAGCAGGGCTGAATTTTCCTGTCTAGAATCCTGTATGTTAAAAATAACAATCTCCCGTCCAAATGATTACAGCAGTTTATTAAGTGAGCGAACAGACACGCAAGCATTCAGGGGTGTCAGCATCCACAGAACTTACCAACCTGACTGATGGCGCCTTGTCCATCAGGCTCACGTCCTGAGCGTGTGCCTGCAGCCTCTGGGAGTGTTTACATCACAAGAACTTCCTTGGTTTGATCTTACATTTATTTCACTTCAGGGAAAGAAATGCAATTCCAGTTTTAAGAATGTATTGCAGTAAAGAGACTTAAGACCTCAGTTAAGCTTGGAGACCAGTAATTACTGGGGCTCGAAAGATTAGAAGATGGAAGCCAAGTGGGACGTCAGTCTGGCAAAACCATGACTCAGCTACAGCTCCACTGACCCAGCCTGTCTCCCCGTGACCCGTTTCCATGTGCAATTAAGGAAATCTTCATTACACACTTATGCTGTGGCAAGGAGAGACATCCTAGGGCTAATTGACTGTTTTAAATGTCCACAGCGTCCTAGTGGAAATAGGGGCTTACAGAATCTAGGACAAGTTCGTCTCCAGACAAGGCTGAACAGGCTGTTAAAGGAGCAGGAGTCCCATCGCAGGCCCCTTGTGATGGCATCTCTCTATGCGCACCAGGGGCCAGGCAGAGACAGGAATCGGGTGACACTAAAGTTTCCCTGCCTTTATGCTTAGAAACTAGCAAAGCAGAGTGGATTTGCTGATATTTTACATTACACACTCTGGCTTTTGAATGATGTTCTGTTATCTTTCTGTATTTCTTCCCCATGGAATCATTCTATTCTTGCTTTCCCACCATTTTTAAAGTTTTGAATGTCCTTCAGCCTAGCTCTTGGTTTCTTAATCTTTTTCTTTCTCTCTGCAAAATGTCATTTCCATCTGTTTCCATTTTCATTCTTTTACATTTCTCCCTTCCCAGGCTAATAATGACTCCTTGCTCCTTTTCCGTTCCATTCTCACCGCCTGCCTGAGCATCCCCCAAAAGCCTTCTGTTCGGTTTTATCGTGGCAGACCAGTGTTCTTTTCTGAAGATGCTCTGAATTGTCTGCCTTATTGTGTTTGGTTGAGGCCTAGTAATTTTCAATAAAGCCCTTAATCCAAGTGCTTCACTGAAAATTACCAGGCTTCTCTGTGGAGGATGAGAGTTGAAAATAGAAGTCCTCCTATAAGGAAAATGCAGTCAGAGTGAGGCAGTCAGTATTAGCCAACACCAAACCACCTCTGAAATCAAGAAACAGCCTGGCAGGTTGACAAATGCGATGCATAATGTATAGCCCCAGTGATATATGAAGCCCTGTGACTATTTTCAGCTGGAGCTCTGTTTTATTTTCCCTTAAAATAACCTTCCCTTGACAAAGTTCACACTTTGCCTTGCACCAAAGTAAAAAAAAAAAAAAAAAAAAATTCATCTTGCATCATTGTGTAAACTAAAAATAGGAGTTTGGAGCAAGCTTCCATTTTTGGTCAAATGGTTGCATTTCTTTTCCAAGTGTTTGGGGTGAAATTTTCATACCCTCTAAGTTTCCCTTTGGAAACACAGTTGTTATTAAGAGGGATTGCAGGTCAACATAATGAAGCCCTCACACGCGTTTCTTGTTGGCATTTCTAGGATTTTTGAAAATGTGATATTAGCCAGAACCTATTTAGCCAGAATTTGGCCTGAATATTCAAAGGGATCATGTGTTCATGATGATTTGCTCCTGTAGAGTAATTTATGATCCAAGCATGAGACAGTCCGTTTTCCAGTCAGTAACAGCACTGCCTCCTTGCCTTAAGTGGGATCACTAACAAGCTTTTTCACTCAAAGCCCACAGCGTGCCCAGTGCCGTCCTGCACCACGAAATCCCGAGATAGAGCCAGGCCTACCTCGAGGCATGCAATTCTAGCAAAAGGGCTCTCATATGAGCAGATAAATCACACAACTCCCCTTCCGCCTGTCACACAAGTGGTCTCCCTACCTCACAGGTGCAGGAGTGAAGCCTTCTTTTGGAGAGCTAGAGAAGACTTCACAGAGGCAGTCACATTTAATTTCCTTGAAGAAGGAAATTAAGTTTGCCAGATGAGGGCTGGGAGGAACGAGAATTCCAGAGTGTGAGAATAGCACCGGAAGGGGAAGAGCTCCTGACGACATCTCACTTTCTGGGGAAGTGGAGCCATCCTGGCAGATAGCAATGGAGGGGACTGTCTTCTCCCTTTGTTCTCCTGTAACAAAATGCCACAGACGGGGTAGGTTATAAACCGCAAGTTCATTTCGCACAGTTCCGGACCTGGGATTCCTAGATCAAGGCACCTGCAGATTGGGTGTCTGGAGAGGGCCCTTTGCCTGCTGCACATAGATGGTGCCTTCTCTGTGTCCTCATGTGCTGGCAGGTGTGAGGGCTCTCTCCCGGGCCTCTGTTTTGAGGCCACTCATCCCATTCATGAGGGCTCCACCATCATGACCTAATCACC
This sequence comes from Alouatta palliata, assembly GCA_004027835.1. Taxonomy (NCBI): domain Eukaryota; kingdom Metazoa; phylum Chordata; class Mammalia; order Primates; family Atelidae; genus Alouatta; species Alouatta palliata. The sequence continues at coordinate 11,459 of PVKV010040569.1, forward strand.
CTCAAAGACCTCCTCTCCTAATACCAACACCTTGAAGGTGAGGACTTCAGCCTGTGAATTTCAGGGAGACACATTTGGAGCATAGCAAGGACATTGGAGCTGGTTTTCAGTGGCCTTGTATTGTCCCCTGAAGATCTGGCTTACAAGGACCCAATGGCAATTTCATGAAAGTAGAAAATAATGATTTCATTTTCCTCTTTTTAGGGGTTAATTCTGGCAACATGGTGGCAGCAGACAGAGGAGGGAGGGTTGGGGCCAGAGACCAGATGTGGGGTAGGGAAGTGGGCCAGGCTTGAGCCCCGCAAAGCAGTGGCAGATGGAAGTGATATCATGAGACTTCAAGTTAGCTGATTCCAGTGTCAAAGACCCTTGAACAGGGTCAAAGTCAGAAAAGCAAGTGCCAGGAATGGCTGGGGCACTTACTGGCCTGGACGCCAAGAGTTCTTGCTGGCAGGAGGATCTAGGGAGGGAACGCTCACTTGCTGCAGAGAACAGACGGGGGTCCTTTCATCCTTTCAGCACTGAGCAAGGCAGCAAGGGTGCACGCTGAGCAGTCCTGGCCAGGGCACTTCAAGGAGGGTGTCAAGGAAAGGGAGAAATGAGCAAGGTCACAGCTGCAGCGATGCTGGGTGTGTAGAGAGCCCTGGGCCAGGTCACAGCTGCAGTGATGCTGGGTGTGG
>PVKV010040570.1:0-12139 GCA_004027835.1 Alouatta palliata
TTTTTTTTTTTTTTGAGACGGAGTCTCGCTCTGTCACCCAGGCCCGAGTGCAGTGCCACCATCTCGGCTCACTTCAACCTCTGCCTCCCGGCTCAAGCGATTCTGCCTCAGCCTCCCGAGTAGCTGAGGCTACAGGCACGCGCTACCACACCGACTAATTTTTGTATCTTCTGCAGAGACAAGGTTTCACCATATTGGCCAGGCTGGTTTCAAACTCCTGACCTCAAGTGATCCGCCTGCCTCAGCCACCCAAACTGCTGGGAATACAGGTGTGAGCCACCGCGACTGGCCCCCTTTGCTCTCTTTTTAATTTAGAAGTCAGCGGGGTGTATTCACCAAAGGAAATGGCAATAGTGAAACTAGATTTTCATATCATTTGGTGGCATTTTGGTTAATTATCGAGCTAGATGTAGGAAAATATATACATTTTAAGTTACTATTCTATGTTCTACAAAGGATTAATCTCCCATCTGTGTTTGCTCTATTAAGACATTTTGGAAACATTTATTGATCATCTATTGTGAGCCAGGCTTTGTTTTGCATACAACAGTGTTGAGGATACAACAATGCACAAAACAAATCCATTGTTTTCTTTCTTTCTTCCTTTTTTTTTTTTTTTTTTGAGATGAAGTCTCACTCTGCAGTCCAGGCTGGAGTGCAATGGCTTGATCTTGGCTCACTGCAAACTCTGCCTCCTGGGTCCAAGTGATTCTCCTGCTTTAGCCTCCTGAGTAGCTGGGATTACAGACATGCACCACCATGCCCGGCTAAGTTTTGTATTTTCAGTGGAGATAGGGTTTCCCCATGTTGGCCAGGTGGTCTCGAACTCCTGACCTTAGGTGATCCGCCCACCTCGGCCTCCCAAAGTGCTAGAATTATAGGCATGAGCCACTGCGCCTGGCCAAACTCTTGCTTTCATAGGGCTCACATTCCAGATCAGCTGTTCTCAAAGTGTGGTCCCTGGATCCTTGGAGGACCATAAAAGTATCTCAGGAGGTCCAAAAAGTAAAAAAAAACAAAAAAAATTTCATAATATACTAAAGCACTGACTTTTCCACTGTATTCACATTTGCACTGGTAGTGCAAAAACAGTGGTGGGTTACATTGCTGGTGCCATAGCCTAAATCAAGGCAGTGGCACCAACTATACTCACAGTTACTATAATCTTCACACTGCAAGGGAAACAAAGTTTTGTTTTGTTTTGTTTTTTGGGAAACAAAGTTTTAATAAGGATGTCTTTGGGCCTGGCACAGTCGCTCACGCCTGTAATCCTAGCATTTTGGGAGGCCGAGGCAGGTGGATCATCTGAGGTCAGGAGATCGAGATCATCCTGGCCAACACGGCAAAACCCTGTCTCTACTAAAACTACAAAAATTGGCCAGCACTTTGGGAGGCTGAGGTGGGCGGATCATGAGGTCAAGAGATCGACACCATCCTGGCCAACATGGTGAAACTCCATCTCTACTAAAAATACAAACATTAGCCAGGCGTGGTGGCATGCTAATTAGCCAGCACTTGGGAGGCTGAGGCAGGAGAATTACTTGAAGCCAGGAGGCGGAGGTTGCAGTGAGCCGAGATCGTGCCACTGCACTCCAGCCTGGCACCTGGCAACAGAGTGAGACTCTGTCTCAAAAAAAAAAAAAAAAAAATTAGCTGGGTGTGGTGGTGGGTGCCTGTAATCCCAGCTGCTTCGGAGGCTAAGGCAGGAGAACCGCTTGCCCGGGGGATGAAGGTTGCAGTGAGCCTAGGTCGTGCCACTTCACTCTAGTCTGGGCGACACAGCAAGACTCTGTCTCAAAAATAAAAATAGGCCAGGCACAGTGGCTCACACCTGTAATCCCAGCACTTTGGGAGGTTGAGGTGGGTGGATCACCTGAGGTCAGGAGTTCGAGACCAGCCTGACCAACATGGTGAAACCCATCTCTACTAAAAATACAAAAACTAGCTGGGCGTGGTGGTGCATGCCTGTGTAATCCCAGCTACTTGGGAGACTGAGGCAGGAGAATCGCTTGAATCTGAGAGGCAGAGGTTGCAGTGAGCCAAGTGACAGCATCGCTGCAGTCCAGCCTGGCCAAGAGAGTAAGACTCCATCTAAAAAAAAAAAAATTAAAAAAAGATGTCTTTAATGAAGCACAGAAAATTATTAACGTGACATTCGATTATTATATTAAATTTTCCTTTCTGAGTACACGTTTGTTACCATTCTGTGGGACAAAACGGGAAACATGCATAAAGCACTTCTGCTGCATACAGAAGGATGATGGTTGGCCAGAGGAAAAGCACGTGTGTGATTAAACCGCATGCTGAACTAGTCACTTGTTTTCATGACATCCCATCTTTGCTTGAAAGAACTGGAGAACAAGGTGGGTGCGGTGGCTCACGCCTGTAATCCCAGCACTTTGGGAGGCTGAGGCGGGTGGATCACGAGGTCAAGAGATCGAGACCATCCTGGTCAACATGGTGAAACCTCGTCTCTACTAAAAATACAAAAATTAGCTGGGCATGGTGGCACGTGCCTGTAGTCCCAGCTACTCGGGAGGCTGAGGCAGGAGAATTGCTTGAACCCAGGAGGTGGAGGTTGCGGTGAGCCGAGATCGCATCATTGCACTCTCGCCTGGGTAACAAGAGCGAAACTCCGTCTCAAAAAAAAAAAGAACTGGAGAACAAACTGGTTATTCAGACGTGGAAATGTGGCACATTTTTTTCTGAAAATGAACCAAGTAAGTCTATAACTTCTAGGAAACTTCTAGGAAACTGACAGTACTTGTTGCCAATAATAAAATTTGAGATTTCAACCAAAAATTAGAATTGAGAAAGTTTGTATTCACCATAGCCAGCTTGACAGCTTCCCCAAACAGAAAATTTTTTTCTTTTCTTTTTTTTTTGAGATGGAGTCTCACTCTGTTGCCAGGCTGGAGTCCAGTGGCAAGATCTCAGCTCACTGCAACCTTCGCGTCCCGGGTCCAACTGATTCTCCTGCCTCAGCCTCCTGAGTAGCTGGGATTACAGGCATGTGCCATAACCCCAGCTAATTTTTGTATTTTTAGTAGAGACAGGGTTTCATCATGCTGGCCAGGATGGTCTTGAACTCCTGATCTTGTGATCTGCCCGCCTCGGCCTCCTAAAGTGCTGGGATTACAGGCGTGAGCCACTGCGCCCAGCTGGAGAATTTTTAAGATCATATCACCAAGAGTAGTTTGATGCTGTCCCCTCTTACTGCACCTAACACCCTCTCATGCTCACACCCGTAAGCTCAGCACTTTGGGAAGCTGAGGTGGGCAGATCACCTGAGGTCAGGAGTTTGAGACCAGCCTGGCTAACATGGTGAAACCCTGTTTCTGCTAAAAATACAAAACATTAGCCAGGTTTGGTGGCGCACGCCTGTAATGCCAGCTACTCAGGAAGCTGAGACAAGAGAATCACTTGAACCCAGGAGGTGGAGGTTGTAGTGAGCTGAGATCTTGCCGTTGCACTCTAGCTTGTGCAACAAGAGCGAAACTCTGAAAAGTAGTAGATGAAACAGCCTTCTACTGGAAGAAGATGCCATCTAGAACGTTCATAGAGAGAAGTCAATGCCTGACTTCAAAGAACAGGCTGATTCTCTTATTAGGGGCGATGTAGCTGGTGACTTGAAGTTGAAGTCAATGTTCATTTGCCATTCTGACAATCTTAGGGCCCTTAAAAATTATGCTAAATCTGCTCTGCCTGTGCTTTATAAATGGAACAATAAAGCTTGAATGACAGCATGCCTGTTTATAGCTTGGTTTACTGCACTTTTTTTTTTTTTTTTGAGATAGGGTCTTGCTCTGTCACTCAGGCTGGAGAGTGGCATGATCATGGCTCACTGTGGCTTCAACCTGGTTGGCTCAAGTGATCCACGAGCTCAACCTTGAAAGTAGCTGAGTCCACAGGCACATGCCACTATTCCTGGCTAATTTTTTAGATGTTTTTTTTTTGTTTTTTTTTTTTTAGAGATGAGATCTCAATATGTGACCCAGACTGGTCTTGAACTCCTGCTGTGGCCTCCCAAAGCACTGAGATTATGGGCATAAGCCACCACACATGGTCAGTTTACTGAGTATTTTAAGCCCACTGTTGAAACCTACTGCTACTGTGGGAAAAAGTTAAAAAAAAAATTCCTATCAAAATAGTAGTGCTCATTAACAATGCACCTGGTCACCCAAGAACTCCAACGGAGACATATAAGGAGATTAATACTGTTTTCATGCCCATTAACACAATATCCATTCTACAGTCCATGGATCAAGCAGTCATTTCAACTTTCAAGATTCATTACTTAGGAAATACATTTTGTAAGGCTATTGCTGCAATAGATAGTGATTCTGCTGATGGATATAAACATAGTAAACTGAAAACTTTCTACACATGTTGGGATGCTGAGGCAGGTGGATCACTTGAGGTCAGGAATTCAAGATCAGCCAGGCCAACATGATGGAATCCCGTCTCTACTAAAAATACAAAAAATTACCTAGGCGTGGTGGTGCATGCCTGTAGTCCCAGCTACTCTGGAGGCTGAGGCAGGAGAATTGCTTGAATCCAGAAGGTGGAGGTTTCAGTGAGACAAGATGGTGCCACTGCACTACAACCTGGGTGATAGAGGGAGACCTCATCTCAAAAAAACAAAAAAAAAAAGGAAAATTTTCCAGAAATGATTCACCATTCTAAATGCCATGAAAAACATTCATGACTCACTCTTACATGCGCCATGCACAGCCCTGATTGTTTGCTTCCATTCATGCTGACTCACTGTCTGCCAAGCTGAGCTGAGCCCTGGCATCTGAAACTACTGGATTAACTGCTGCCTGGACTGCAGGAGCCACCCGGTGGCCCCGTGACCCACCGCCAGCCCCCCACACTCTGGGTTTCCCACCTGCAGAGCCGCCGCCGGGTACCATGATCTCGATCTTGAAGATGACTGAATAGGAACAGCTCTGGAATGCAGTTCCCAGTGAGAACAACGCAGAGGGTGAGTGAACACCGCATTTCCAAATGAGTTATTACTGCCCACAGACAAAGAGATTCCTGGGCTGAAAAGCCCCATGAGTTTCCAGCATGGCTGTTTCAGCCAGCACAGTGGGTCTCCGCATAAAAACTCACACAAATCTGGGCAGCCATTTCAGCTGGTGCCTGGGAGACAGAACCACCCATTCAACTGAAAAAAAGGGGGCTGAAACAGGGAGCCAGGTGAACTGGCTCTGTGGGTCCTACCCCCACAAAGACCAGCAATCGGAAACACTCTGGATTGAGAGTTTCTCAGAAAGCACAGCTGGACCTGGGACGGTACAGCTCTGTTGAGGGAAGGGCATCTGCCATTACTGAGACAGTCCACCACTACCGAGGCAGTCCACAATTACCAAGGCAGTCTGCCATTACCGAAGCAATCTGCCATTACCGAGGCAGTCCGCCACTACCAAGGCAGTCCGCCATTACCGAGACAGTTCTAACTATACCTCTATAAACAAAACCGCAAGGAAGTTCACACAGCAGCTGGGCAGAGCCCACAGCAGCTCAGCAACACCTCTGCTGGCAGACTGTGACTAGGCTACCTCCTTGCTGGGCAGGGCAGCTCTAAAAAAAAGGCAGCAGCATGTCAGAAACTTATAAATAAAGCCCCACCTTCCCAGAACAGAGCACCTAAGAAAAAAAATCCTCTATGAACAAGAAATTGCTGAGAGATTTTGTCACCACCAGGCCTGCCTTACAAGAGCTTCTGAAAGTAGCACTAAACATAGAAAGGAACAACCAGTACCAGCCACTCGAAAAACATACCAAATGGTAAAAAGAATTGACACAATGAAGAAACTGTGTCAACTAATGGGCAAAACAACCAGCTAGCATCAAAATGGCAGGATAAAATTCACACATAACAATATTAACCTTAAATGTAAAGGGGCTAAATGCCCCAATCCAAAGACACAGACTTGCAAATTGGATAAAAAATCAAAACCCTTCAGTGTTCTGTATCCAGGAAACCCATCTCACATGCAAGGACACATATAGGCTCAAAATAAAAGGATGGAGGAAGATTTACCAAGAAAATGGAGAGCATAAAAAAGCAGGAGTTGCAATTCTCATCTCAGATAAAATAGACTTTAAACCAACAAAGATCGAAAGAGACAAAGAAGGGCATTACATAACGGAAAAAGGATCAATGCAACAAGAAGAGCTAATAATCCTAAATATATACACACTCAATACAGGAGCACTCAGATACATAAAGCAAGTTCTTAATGACCTACGAAGAGACTTAAACTCCCACACAATAATAGTGGAAGATTTTAACACTCCACTATCAATATTAGACAGATGAATGAGACAGAAAATTAACAAGGATATCCAGGACTTGAACTCAAAGATCTGGACCAAGAAAACCTAATAGACATATACAGAACTCTCCACCCTAAATCCACACAATATACATTCTTCTCAGCACCACATCACACCTACTCTAAAATTGACCACATAATTAGAAGTAAATCACTCCTCAGCAAATGCAAAAGAACAGAAATCATAACAGTCTCTCAGACCACAGTGCAATCAGGTTAGAACTCAGGATTAAGAAACTAACTCAGAATCACACAACTTTATGGAAACTAAACAACTGGTCCTTGAATGTTGACTGGATGAACAATGAAATAAAGGCAGAAATAAAGATGTTCTTTGAAAGTAATGAGAATGAAGACACAATGTACCAGAATCTCTGGGACATATTTAAAGCAGTGTCCAGAGGAAAATTTATAGCAATAAATGCCCATATGAGAAGCAAGGAAAGATCTAAAATCAACACCCTATCATCAAAACTGAAAGAGCTAGAGGAGCAAGATAAAAAACAAAAACAAAAACAAAAAAAACCTCAAAACCTAGCAGAACACAAGAAATAATGAAGAACAAAGCAGAACTGAAGGAGATAGAGACACAAAAAACCCTTCAAAAAATCAATAAATCCAGGAGCTGGTTTTCTGAAAAGATCAACAAAATAGACCACTAGCCAGATTAATAAAAAAGAAAAGGGAGAAGAATCAAATAGATGCAATAAAAAACGATAAAGGGGTTATCACCACTGATTCTGCAGAAATACAAACTACTATCAGAGATTACTACAAACAACTCTATGAACACAAAGCAGTAAACCTGGAAGAAATGGATAAATTCCTGGACACTTGCACCCTCCCAAGTCTAAACCAGGAAGAAGTTGAAACCCTAAATAGACCAATAACAAGGGCTGAAGTTGAGGCAGCAATTAATAGCCTATTGACCAAAAAAGCCCAAGTCCAGATGGGTTTACAGCCAAATTCTACCAGACATACAAAGAGGAGTTGGTACCACTCCTTCTGAAGCTATTCCAAACAATTCAAAAAGAGGGAATCCTTCCCAAATCATTTTACGAGACCATCATCCTGATACCAAAACTCAGCAGAGATGCAACAAAAAAAAAGAAAACTTCAGGCCAATATCCATGATGAACACAGATGCAAACATCTTCAATAAAATACTGGCAAACCGATTGCAACAGCACATCAAAAACTTATCCATCACGATCAAGTAGGCTTCATCCCGGGGATGCCAGGCTGGTTCAACATACACAAGTCTGTAAACGTAATCCACCACATAAACAAAATCAAAGACAAAAACCATGTGATTATCTCAATAGATGCAGAAAAGGCCTTCAACAAAATTCAACAGTCCTTTATGCTAAAAACTCTCAATAAACTAGGTATTGACGGAATGTATCTCAAAATAATAAAAGCTATTTATGACAAACCCACAGACAATATCATAGTGAATGGGCAAAAACTGGAAGCATTCCCTTTGAAATCTGGCACTAGACAAGGATGACGTCTCTCACCACTCCTATTCAATATAGTATCGGAAGTTCTAGCCAGAGCACTCAGGCAAGAAAAAGAAATAAAGGGTATTCAAACAGGAAAGGAGGAAGTCAGATTGTCTCTATTAGCAGTCGACATAATTGTATATTTAGAAGACCCCATTGTCTCAGCCCAAAATCTCCTGAAACTAATAAGCAACTTCAGCAAAGTCTCAGGATACAAAATCAATGTGCAGAAATCACAAGCATTCCTATACACCAATAACAGACTTAAAGAGAGCCAAATCAAGAATGAACTGTCATTCACAATTGCTACAAAGAGAATAAAATATCTAGGAATACAACTAACAAAGGATGTAAAGGACCTCTTCAAGGAGAACGACAAACCACTGCTCAACGAAATAAGAGAGGACACAAACAGATGGAAAAACATTCCATGCTCATGGTTAGGAAGAATCAATATCATGAAAATGGCCATACTGCCCAAAGTAATTTATAGATTCAATGCTATCCACATCAAGCTACCTATGACCCTCTTCACAGAACTGGAAAAAACCACCTTTGACTTCAAAAGAGGGCGAGCATAGCCAAGACAATCCTAAGCAAAAGGAGCAAAGCTGGAGGCATCATGCTACCTGACTTCAAACTATACTACAAGACTACAGTAATCAAAACAGCATGGTACTGGTACCAAAACAGAGATGTAGACCAATGGAACAGAACAGAGGCCTTGGAGGCAACGCCACACATCTATAACCATCTGATCTTTGACAAACCTGACAAAAACAAGCAATGGGGAAAGGATTCCCTGTTTAATAAATGGTGTTGGGAAAATTGGCTAGCCATGTGCAGAAAGCAGAAACTGGACCCCTTCTTGACACCTTACACTAAAATTAACTCCAGATGGATTAAAGACTTAAACATAAGACCTAACACCATAAAAACCCTAGAAGAAAACCTAGGAAAACCATTCAGGACATAGACATAGGCAAGGACTTCATGACTAAAACACCAAAATCATTGGCAACAAAAGCCAAAATAGACCAATGGGATCTAATTAAACTCCAGAGCTTTGGTACAGCAAAAGAAACAGTCATTAGAGTGAACTGGCAACCAACAGAATGGGAAAAAATTTTTGCAATCTACCCGTCTGACAAAGGGCTAATATCCAGAATCTACAAAGAACTAAAACAGATTTACAAGAAAAATACAAACAAACTCATTCAAAAGTGGGAAAAGGACATGAACAGATACTTTTCAAAAGAAGATATTTATGAGGCCACCAAATACATGAAAAAATGCTCATCATCACTAGTCATTAGAGAAATGCAAATCAAAACCACATTGAGATCCCATCTCATACCAGTTAGAATGGCGATCATTAAAAAATCTGGAGACAACAGATGCTGGAGAGGATGTGGAGAAACAGGAACACTTTTACACTGTTGGTGGGAGTGTAAATTAGTTCAACCATTGTGGAAGACAGTGTGGCGATTCCACAAGGACCTGGAAATAGAAATTCCATTTTATCCAGCAATCCCATTACTGGGTATATACCCAAAGGATTATAAATCATTCTATTATAAAAACACATGCACACATATGTTCATTGCAGCACTATAGCAAAGACCTGGAACCAACCCAAATGCCCATCGATGATAGACTGGACAAGGAAAATGTGGCACATATACACCATGGAATACTATGCAGCCATAAAATACAGTGAGTTTGTGTCCTTTATAGAGACGTGGATGAATCTGGAAACCATCATTCTCAGCAAACTGACACAAGAACAGAAAATCAAACACAGCATGTTCTCACTCATAGGCAGGTGTTGAACAATGAGAACACATGGACACAAGGAGGGGAGTATCACACACTGGGGTCTGTTGTGGGGGACTAGGGGAGGGACAGCAGTGGGTAGGGAGGTTGGGGAGGGATCACATGGGGAGAAATGCCAGATATAGTTGATAGGGGGATGGAGGCAGCAAACCACATTGCCATGTATGCAACAATCCTGCATATTTTGCACATGTACCCCAGAATCTAAAGTACAATAAAATATATATATATAATATTAAAAAAAATTCATGACTGATGTTAAGAGGTCAAAATATGAACACTAACAGAGTTTGAAAGAAGTTGATTTCAGTCCTCACAGATGACTTTGGGGGGATGGGTCAAGACTTCATTGAAGGAAGTCACTGTAGATGTGGTGGAAATGGCAAAATTGGAAGTGGAGCCTGAAGATGTGACTGAATTGCTGCAATCTCATGACACAAGTGAACAGATGCTTCTTACAGATGAGCAAAGAAAGTGGTTTCTTGAGATGGAATCTCCTGGTGAAAATACTGTGAACATTGTCGAAATCACAACAAAGGATTTAGAATATTTCGTAAGCTTGGTTACTAAAGGGGCAATACAGTTTGAGAGAACTGACTCTGATTTTTTTTTGTTGTTTGTTTATTTGTTTGTTTTGAGAGAGAGTCTTGCTGTAGTGTAGCGGTGCCATCTCGGCTTACTGCAACCCCCGCCTCCTGGGTTCAAGCGATTTTTCTGCCTCAGTCTCCCAAGCAGCTGGGACTACAGGTGTGTGCCACCATGCCTAGCTAATTTTTGTATTTTTAGTAGAGATGGGGTTTCACCATGTTGATCAGGATGGTCTTGATCTCTTGACTTCATAATCCACCTGCCTCAGCCTCCCAAAGTGCTGGGATTACAATAGTTAGTGAGCCACTGCACCCGGCCTGACTCCAATTTTTAAGGAAGTTCTATTGTGTGTAAAATACTAGCAAACAGCATCTGTGCTACAGAGAAACCTTTCTTGAAAGGAAGAGTTAGTTATTATAGCAAACTTTATTGTTGTCTTATTTACAAATTGCCAGAGCCACCCCATCCTTCAGCAACATGTACCTTTATCAGTCAGCAACAATCAACATCGAGGTAAGAGCCTCCACAGGCAGAAATTACAACTTGCTGAAGGCTCAGATGATGGTTTGCCTTTTTCTTTCTTTTTTTTTTAAGCAATAAAGCATTTTTTAATTAAGGCATGCACTTTTTAAAATATATAATGCTATTGCATACTTAATAGACTACAGGGTAGTGTAAATATAACTTTTTTTTTTTTTTTTTTTTTTTGAGACGGAGTCACCCAGGCTGTAGTGCAATGGTGCGATCTTGGCTCACTGCAACCTCCACCTCCCGGGTTCAAGCGATTCTCCTGCCTCAGCCTCCCAAGTAGCTGGGATTACAGGCATGCGCCATCACACCTGGCTAATTTTTGTATTTTTAGTAGAGATGGAGGTTTCACTATGTTGGCCAGGCTGGTCTCAAACCCCCGACTCAGGTGATCAGCCCACCTCAGCTTCCCACAGTGCTGGGATTACAGGCATGAGCCACTGTGTCCAGCCTGAAATTTAAGATCTTTCACATTTTTCCCCCTGGCTGGTCTTGAACTCCTAGGCTCAAGTGATCCTCCCATCACCCAAAGCACTGGGACTGCAGGCGTGAGTCACTATGCCTGGCCCAAATATGATATTTTAAAACAATAATGGCCTGAGCAACATAGGGAGACCTCATTCCTACAAAATTAAAAATAAGATGTCTACAAACCACAATGCTTCCCAAATTTATCTTAAAAAGTAATAAATAAGATGTCATTTTTAAAATTATTGAGGTATGATGAAACCAACAGAGCAGGACATGATTTCTAATATAGTGTGAACCTAAAATAGTCAAAAAGCTTAGGATCTAGTTAAAAGACTTTATTTAAGAGCCATGTGTGAGGGCAGCCATCTGGGTAGCAGAGCTACAATAAAGAATAGTGATCGGCACCTGTAATCCCAGCTACTCAGTAGGCTGAGGCAGGAGAATCACTTGACCCCAGGAGGTGGAGGTTGCAGTGAGCGAAAATCATGCCACTGCACTCCACACTGCACTCCAGCCTGGGTGACAGAGCATGACTCTGTTACACACACACAAATAAATAAAAAGAATGGTGATTAGTGGCTGGGTGCCATGGCTCACACCTGTAATCCCAGCATTTTGGGATGCTGAGGCGAGTGAATCACCTGATGTCAGGAGTTCGAGACCAGCCAGGCTAACATGGAGAAACCCCGTCTGTACTAAAAATACAAAAATTAGCTGAGTGTGGTGTTGGGCCCCTGTAATCCCAGTTACTTAGGAGACTGAGGCAGGATAATTGCTTGAACGTGGGAACCTGGGAACCTGGGAGGTGGAGGCTGCTGTGACCGAAGATTGCACCACTGCACTTCAGCCTGGGCAAAAAAAAAA
>PVKV010040571.1:0-12136 GCA_004027835.1 Alouatta palliata
AAAAAAAAAAAAAAAAAAAGAAACAACAACAAAGAAAAATAACCACACACACACACACACACACACACACACACACCATTCCACATCAATCAGGTGGATATGTGTTATATAACAATAAGTATTGATGGAGATGTGGGAAATGGAAATTCTAGACAAAACTTTCCAGAATGCTGGCTAGGCACCGGGGCTCAAGCCTGTAATCCCAGCACTTTGGGAGGCCGAGGCAGGCAGATCACCTGAGGTCAGGAGTTTGAGACCAACCTGGTCAACATAGCAAATCCCTGTCTCTACTAAAAATACAAAAATTAGCTGGGCGTGGTGGCAGGGACTTGTAATTCCAGCTACTCAGTAGGCTGAGGCACAAGATTTGCTTGAACCCCGGGAGGCTGAGGCTGCAGTGAGCCAAGATTGCACCACTGCACTCCGGCCTGGGTGATAGAGTGAAGCTCGGTCTGGAAAAAAACAAAACAAAACAAACAAAAACAACTTTCCAGAATGTTTTCCCAGCCAGGCATGGTAGCTCACACTTGTAATCCTAGCAGTTTGGGAGGTTGAAGCAGGAGGATGTCTTGAGCCCAGGAGTTTGAGACCAGCCTGGGCAACATAGTGAGACCCTATCGCTACAAAAACAAAACAAACCCTCAAAACACCCAGAATGCTTCCCCATCTATAAATGTCAATTTAAATAATGTCCCTAGTTTAATTTTAAGAATGTATACAGGCAAAATCTCAATTTCTCTAATGGTGCTTAAAGCTATTAAACCATTGCATAATTTCCAACAAAGCCCATTGACCTATCCCATAAATCAACCGGTTTTTCCAAAAGAACCACAAAATTATGGTCTCTGGTACAAAATGACCTTTTAATCTTTCATCAGAGAACAGACAGAAACTTTAGTTAGAATCACCATTCAAAGTTGTTTTCCTTATTCCAAACAAACTAAAAAAGTTAAGTCTTGGTATTGCAGAAGAGCTCAGAATAATAATTAAAACATACTAATTGCTACATGAAACAAATAAAAGAAATCGCTGTTGGGAGCCCATCCAAACACCACTTTATTCACAGAACCCAGGTGGTTGCTATGATTTTAATGTATGTGTCCCTCCAAAATTCATACCTTGGAATCTAATACCCAATGTGATAAAGAGGTGGCACCCTTTCGGGAAGTGATTAAGTCAGAGCTCTCCACCATCACGAATGGGATTAGTGCTGTCATAAAAGAGATTAAACTGTGTGTGGTGGCTCACGCCTGTAATTCCAGCACTTTGGGAGGCTGAGGCGGGCAGATCACCTGAGGTCAGGAGTTTGAGACCAGCCTGGCCAACATGATGAAACCCTGTCTCTACTACTGAGGAGGCTGAGGCAAGAGAATCACTTGAATCCGGGAAGAGGAGGTTGTAGTGAGCCAAGATCATGCCATTGCACTTCAGTCTGGGTGACAGAGCAAGATTCCACCTCAAAACAAACAAACAGAAAAGGTTGAAGGGAGCTTCCCTAGTCCTTTACTGTTTGTTTTGTTCTGTTCTGTGGGGTTCTTTTGTTTTTGTTTTTTTCTGGTGGAGTCTCTCTCTGTTGCCCAAGCTGTAGTGCAGTAGTGTAATCTCAGCTCACTTCAACCTCTACCTCCTGGGTTCAAGCAATTCTCCTGCCTCAGCCTCCCAAGTAGCTGGGATTACAGGCACCAGACACCATGCCCAGCTAATGTTTATATTTTTAGTAGAGATGGGGTTTTGCCCTGTTGACCAGACTGGCCTGCCTTAGCCTCACAAAGTGCCGGAATTATAGGCATGAGCCACCGCACTTGGCACCTACTTCCTTTTGCTGTTCTGCCACGTGGAACAGCAACAAGGTGCCATGTTGGAAGCAGAAACCAGATCCTCACCAGACATCAAATCTGCTGGCACCTTAATCTTAGACCTTCTAGCCCACAGAACTGTGAGCAATAAATTTCTGTTCTTTATAAATTACCCAGTTCCAAGTATTTTGTTATGGTAGCACATATGGACTAAGACAGTGGCCAACAGTACGCCTTTAGGAATTGATTCAGAAATGAATGTGAAAGTTGTAAATATAATAAAGTTGAAACTACTAAATATATCTAACAACATGCTATATAAAGCAACAGGAAGGGCCAGGTTTGGTGGCTCACGCCTGTAATCCCAGCACTTTGGGAGTGGATCCCAGCACTGTGGTGGGTGGATCACTTGAGGTCAGGAGTTTGAGACCAGCCTGACTGATCAATATGGTGAAACCCTGTCTCTATAAAAAAAAAATAAAAATAGGCCGGGCGCGGTGGCTCACGCCTGTAATCCCAGTACTTTGGGAGGCCGAGGTGGGTGGATCACGAGGTCAAGAGATCGAGACCATCCTGGTCAACGTGGTGAAACCCTGTCTCTACTAAAAATACAAAAAAAAAATAGCTGGGCGTGGTGGCGTGCGCCTGTAGTCCCAGCTACTCAGGAGGCTGAGGCAGGAGAATTGCTTGAACCCAGGAGGCGGAGGTTGCGGTGAGCCGAGATCGCGCCATTGCACTCCAGCCTGGGCAACAAGAGCGAAACTCCGCCTCAAAAAATAAAAAAATAAAAAAAATAAAAATAAAAATAAAAATAGAAAGAAACAGGAACATCTTGCTTTTCCATGCTGAAACATGCTGGCTGTTGAGGGAAATGGCATTGACATGCAGTTTTGAAATGAGGAACAAGATAAAACCATTACTATGACTTCCATGGGTTGGTCAATTAGAGTATCTCAATGATATATTCAAACTCATGTATATCCTCAGTTAATCACTTCAGGTTAAAAATGGCAGAATATCTAGTGCTGAGGTGATCACATATCATAATTCATTAAGAGGAAAATCTGTAATGAAAATAATTTGAACATCAAAATTTGTCTCTTTTCCCACACTTAATTTTCTTCACCAGTCAGAGAATGAAATCAAGGCAGTGCCTGGGCAAGGCGGCTCACACCTATAATCCCAGCACTTTGGGAGGCCAAGGCAGGTAGATCACCTGAGGTCAGGAGTGCGAGACCAGCCTGACCAGCATGTTAAAACCCTGTCTCTACTAAAAATACAAAAACTAGCCAGGTATGGTTGTGTGCGCCTATAATCCCAGCTACTCCAGAGGCTGAGGCAGGAGAATTGCTTGAACACGGGAGGTGAAGGTTGCTGTGAGCCGAGATCACACCATTGCACTCCAGCCCAGGCAACAAGAGCAAGACTCTGTCTGAAAAAAAAAAAAAAAAAAAAAAAAGAAATTTAGGCAGTATTACTTGCTACATTTTAAGACCACATTCTCATGCTCTAACTGACCATAAAAACATTTTTTTTTTGGCAGCTAATTATCTCAAGTTGTATACATAGTCTGAAATTCAAAGTATAGAATCCATGTTTATTTGGCATATCAGCACCGGAGGTGTCTTCAATGAAAAAAGAATCTTTATAATTTTGGTGTCCATACCTTACATCAGTGTGGTCCCAAAGTGTGATATCTCTGGGGACTTGTGAGAAGTACAGATTTCTGGGCCTCACCCACGCTCCTGGATTAGGAACTCTGGAAGTGAAGCCCAGCAGTCTGTGTTTATGAAGCCTTTCAGGTGATTCCGACCATTGGCCTTTGTAAATATCCAAAACTAACATAGCTGCCCACCACTAGCTTTTTGACAATAAGCTATAATTGTGTAATGTAGATATTTTCTTTCGTAGAAGTAGAGAGTGAATGATTTATTTTAGATAGAGGCTCGCTCTGTCACCCAGGCTGGCCTGCAGTGGCTCAATCTCCACTCACTGCAACCTCCGCCTCCCAGGTTCAAGCAATGCTCCCGCCTCAGCCTCTCAAGTAGCTGGGATCACAGGCACCTGCCACTATGCCCAGCTACTTTTTGTGTTTTTAGTAGAGACAGGGTTTCACCATATTGGCCAGGCTGGTCTTAAATGCCTGACCTCAGGTGATCCGCCTACCTCAGTCTCCCAAAATGCTGGGATTACAGGCGTGAGCCACCACGCCTGGCCAGTTTTTCAATATTTTAATATGTAAATCAGTGGGCATGGCTACATTATAACAGTGCACCTCCAACTGTAGTTGTGCATAGGAATCCCTGGGAATCTTGTCAAAAATGCAGACCCTGATCCAGTATTTCTGGAGAGGGTGGAGATTCTGCAGGTCTAGCAAGCTTCCAGGTGGAGAAGACTGCTGGCCCTTGGGCCACACTTTAAGTAGCAGTGAGGCACTAAAAGATGTAAAGAAGGAGTCAGATCCTTGCAGCTACTTGTAATCAATAGAATTGGATTAAAGAGAAGAAGATCAGAGGATATTCCATCCAAGAAAAATGAAATAGCATAGGGACAAATGTGATTTATGTTGATAGATGGTAAAAGAAAAAAAGGTAGGGATAATGTGCCTAGACAGTGTATTGGAGGAAATGAGAAGGTATGATATTGTTACAAATGAGCAACGGAACTGTGTTAATATAGCCCATTAGGGTTGTTAGATTTCCAAAAGTACTTAGCAGAACACTTTCATGGCACTACATAACTTCAACATTACAAGTGACACAATGGGATGCCTATGATGTGTCATCAGTGATAATATTTTTTTAAGAGAGAAATAATGAATCACTACTAATAGCTCCTTTTCCAATTTTTACATTTTTTAAAATTTGATTTTATTTTTTTGAGATGGAGTCTTGCTCTGTTGCCCAGACTGGAGTACAGTGGCGCAGTCTTGGCTCACTACAACCTTCACCTCCTGGGTTTCAAGCAATTCTTCTGCCTCAGCCCTCCTAGTAGCTGGGATTATAGGCGTGCACCACCAAGCCTGGCTAATTTTTGTATTTTAGTAAAGACAGCATTTCACCATCTTGATCAGGCTGGTCTGGAACTCCTATCTGCCTGCCTCGGCCTCCCAAAGTCCTGGGATTACAGGCATGAGCCACTGCGCCGGCCTCCAGTTTATTTACTACCAATTTTTAGAACTGTAACCATATTCAGTAAATCAATTGCTTAGAGGCAAATCTTCAATCCGTTTGTGTTTCCTTATTCGTAATTACCTCTTCCTAAATTACAGAGGTTTGGGGGGTAACTTGTAAAAAACAACAACAAAGGCCGGGCGTGGTGGCTCATGCCTGCAATCCTAGCCCTTTGGGAGGCCGAGGTGGGTGGATCACCCGAGGTCAGGAGTTCAAAAACGAGCTTGGCCATCATGGTGAAATCCTATCTTAAACAACAACAACAACAACAACAAAATGCTTTTTATTATTTATATCTACCAGATTATCACTGATTTGTATTTGAAGTGGGTTCATTATGGTGGATCACTAGAAAGTTAAGCAACATGAGGCTAATTCTTCCGTGTGGGAGACATTTCCACACACTGCAGCAGGTCCAGCATTCCTAGTCCCCATCCATTCAACGCTAGTGTTGCATTCTCTAGTTACTGTGAGGGATAAAAAGATCTCTACGAATTTCCAAAACATGCTTTAGGATTGGATAGAACCCTGCTTACCATCACTGTATAAATCATCAACTACAGTAGACTAAACTCTAGATTTTAAAGTTTTGATGCAATTTCCAAACGTCTGACTTGAAAGCAGACATTTAATATTTCAAAGCAGTAAATGCTTCACAATTGTCTCATAATCTAAACGTTTCATGCAGAAAGGTCAGTCCCTAGAAAAATCTGACGTATTCACTTAGGGTTTATCACTAAAAACCACAGGTACTTGGATCACCAATAAGCTGTGTAATTTCTTCGCTTACTAACTGGAAATTCTGGAACAAGAGCCTCTATTCTTCTCATAACTTGTTTTACCCAAACATGGGCCTCTCTTACTCTCTTTTCTAGGCACAACCTGAGGACACTTTGTTTAAATCTACTTCATTTGCAGAAATGGGTAGTATTTCTTATGAAAGATGGAACCATATATTGTATCATAATTTTGATGCTTAATCAACCTATCCCAAATGAGGTAATTTCTAGGGACCATCTGTTCAGAGAATAACTGGATGAACACTTCAGAGAAAATACACAAAAAGGGTTGTTGATGTGATAATCAAAACAGGGAGACATACAAAAACATGTCTGGTTAATTTGGAAGTTCTCATCACACACTTCTTTTACCATAACATCCATATAAAGTTATGTGATGTGTGTGTATCGGGCCTTGTAATTTGCAAAATTACAGTGTTACCAATAAATCAATAAACTTTGGCTTATTTGTCCATGACAATAAATGTCACCCTGAAACCAAAATCTAGATGGATTAGTAGCATCAATAAATTAACTCTTCATAGCTTTAGTAAATTATGAAATGGAAGTTTCAGATGTTGGACAAATAAGATAAAATATCTTGTAATAAAAATCATATTGGAGGCCGGGCTCGGTGGCTCACGCTTGTAATCTCAGCACTTTGGGAGATTGAAGCGGGTGGATCACCAGGTCAGGAGTTCAAGACCCGCCTGGCCAACACAGTGAAACCCCCTCTCTACTAAAAATACAAAAATTAGCTGGGCATGGTGGCAGGTGCCTGTCATCCCAGCTACTTGGGAGGCTGAGTCAGGAGAATCGCTTTACACTGGGAGGTGGAGGTTGCAGTGAGCTAAAATTGTGCCACTGCACTCAGCCTGGGCGACAGAGCCAACTCCATCTCAAAAAAAAAAAAAAAAAAAAAATACTGGAATCTTTAAACAAATGTTTTGCTATTAAGAAGTAAGTTTAAAATTAATTTCCTTTTCTTTCAAAATACTTTGTATCATGAAAGCACTTTAAATCTCTGTTTAAAAACCTTATTTAACATCAGTTAGATTATCTTTTAGGTAAGGGTACAATTTTTCTCCTTGGAGCCATTTCTGAGGTGTTCTTTTTGAGGTAGTTGTAAAAATTGTGGGTGAGGTGAGTGACTGACAATAACCAGATATCTCCAGGTCTCCACGGGTCTCAGGGGTCAGTGGATCTACTCTGATTTTCACATGTGGATGAACTTTCCTACACACATACATTATATAGCAGCAGTTCTCAAAGTGTGATCCTGGGATGCCTAAGGGTTCCTGAGGACTTTTGGGGAGGGTCTATGAGGTCAAAATTATTTTTGTAATAATGTTAAGGCATGATTTGCCTTTTTTACTCCCGTTCTTACTCTTGTTCTTACACTAGTGCACTATGGAGTTTTCTGAAGGCTGCATGGTAGGGATTATTGCAAGAGAGAGAATGCAGAAGCAGGTGTGAGACTCCAGATGCCTTCAGTTAAACTAAACATTAAAGATTTTGCAAATCTGGCCACTTCTCTCATTACATTATTTTTTGTTTTGATAAATTTAATACATTTTTCATTTTGGTTTTAATTTCTTTCTCTCTCTCTCTCTCTTTCTTTTGACAGTGTCTAACTCTGTAACCTAGGCTGGAGTGCAGTGGTGCAATCACAGCTCACTGCAACCTCAAATTTCTGAGCTCAAGCAATCCTCCTGCTTCAGCCTCCCAAGTAATTGGAACTATAGGCTAGACCAACTGTGCTCAGCTATTTATTTTTTTATAATTTTTATTATTTTTTTAGAGAGTCTTGCTCTGCCACCCAGGATGGAGTACAATGGTGCCATCTCAGCTCACTGCAACCTCTACCTCCCGAGTTCAAGTGATTCTCCCTGACTCAGCCTCCTGAGTAGCTGGTATTACATAGACACCTGCCACCATGCCTAGCTAATTTTTGTATTTTTAGTAGAGACTGGGTTTCACCATGTTGGCCAGGATGGTCTCCAACTCCCGAACTCAGGTAATCCACCCACCTCAGCCTCCCAAAGTGCTGGGATTACAGGTGTGAGCCACTGCGCCTGGCCCATTTTTATTTCAGTGATACAATTCAGGGAGATGACATAGTAAGTATGTGTACTCAGATACATGAATTTCTTACATCTTCATTATGGAAATGTTTTTATTTATTTATTTTTTTTATTTTTTAAAGACGGCGTTTCACCATGTTGGTTAGACTGGTCTTGAACGCCCGACCTCAGGTGATCCGCCCGCCTTGGCCTCCAAAGCGCTTGGATTACAGGCATGAACCACCACACCCGGCCAGAAATTTTGAAATATATATAAAAGTAGAGAGTACAGCACATTAAACCCCATGTGTTTGTTATCAGCTTCAACAATTACTATTATGATACCAATATTATTTCATTTATCCCATGCACCACTCCTCTTTTTAGGTAGTTTTAAAAACAAATTTCAAACATTATATTATTTCATTCATAAATGCTTTAACATTGATTGCTGATAGATAAGAACTTCAAAATTATATGTAATACAATGAATGGTAATTTCTTGGTATCATCTAATACCCAGTCCATGTTTGAATTTCCCTGTTTGTCTTAAAAATATTCATTTGCGGGCCGGGCATGGTCGCTCATGCCTGTAATCCCAGCACTTTGGAGACTGACCTGACTAGGATCATGAAGTTAGGAGATCAAGATCATCATGGCCAACATGGTGAAACCCCATCCCTACTAAAATACAAAAAATTAGCCGGGCGTGGCGGCATGCACCTGTCATCCCAGCTACTCAGGAGACTGAGGCAGGGGAATTGCTTGAACCTGGGAGGTGGAGGTTGCAGTGAGCCAAGATTGTGCCACTGCACTCCAGCCTAGCGACAGAGCCAGACTCCATCTCAAAAAAAAAAAAAAAAAAAAAAAAATTACTTGCAATGGGGATTTAATTAATTAATTAATTGATTTTTGTTTTGTTTTTCTGAGAGACAAGGTCTCACTCTGTTGCCCAGGCTGGAGTGCAGAGGCATGATCTTGGCTCACTGCAATCTCTGCCTCTCAGGTTCAAGTAATTCTCTGCCTCAGCCTCCCAAGTAGCTGGGACCACAGGTGTGTGCCATTATGCTTGTAATTTTTAAATTTTTTGTAGAGATGGGGTCCCACTCTGTTGCCCAGGCTGGTCTCAAACTCCTGGGCTCAAGCAATCTTCCTGCCTTGGCCTGAAAGGCCAACTGTTGGGATCACAGGCATGAGCCAGGTTGCCCGGCCTACAGTGGGTTTTTTGTGGGTTTTTTTTGTTTTCTGTTTTGCCCAGGATTAAATAAGTTTCACTATTTTCTTTGTCTCTTAAATCTTTTTAAATCTCTTTTTTTTTTGTTGAAGAATCTAGGTAATATGTGAATTATTAAACTTTATAAATAAGGAAGTAAAGGAGCACAAAGAAAAAGATACCAAATTCCTTTTAAAACATAATGAGCCTGGGCACTGTGGCTCACACCTGCAATTCCAGCACTTTGGGAGACCAAGGCAAGCAGATCACTTGAGGTCAGGAGTTCGAGACTAGCCTGGCTAACATGGTGAAACCCTGTCTCTACTAAATACACAAAAATTATCTGGGCATGGTGGTGCATGCCGTAATCCCAGCTATTTGGGAGGCTGAGGAATTGCTTGAACTCAGGAGGCGGAGGTTGCAGTGAGCCTAGATTGTGTTACTTTAGCCTGGGCAACAAAGTGAAACTGTATCTCAAAGAAAAAAAAAAAAGCAAACAAAACATAATGGATTCAAGTTAGATGTGGCTAAGAATCTGTAGCTAAAATTAGACTGGGAGATAGAATATGACATTTAAAACAGAGTGGTAAACTGCTTTCTCAAGGCACAGTCACTTGGGTTACTTCTCTTTCCTCTTCTGTCACCTGCGGGAGAATAGTGGCCTTAAAGAAACAGAAAGACCCTAGGATTTCAACATGAAAAATATACATATATTTGAAAGAAAAAAAATGAAAAAAGATAAAAAAATGTAGAAAAAAAAAAGAGGAATAGAAAGACCCTGTTGGACGAGACAGGGCTAGGAGGTCAAACCAATGTCAGAGTAATCTATTTTTAAAAAACAGGGCTACCAGCCCCCAAAGACAATTTCAAAGGAGGGCTTTCAGTGCAGCCTTTTATAATTTCAGAGTAGAGTACTGGCTTCTTGCCCACGACACCCAAGCTATTCTATTTTCTTTTTCTTTTTTTATTGAGTTGAAGTTTCACTCGTCTCCCAGGCTGGAGTGCAATGGCGCCATCTTGGCCCACTGCTACCTCTGCCTCCAGATTCAAGTGATTCTCCTGACTCAGCCTCCTGAGTAGCTGGAATTACAGGCACCGGCCACCATGCATGGCTAATTTTTGTATTTTTAATAGAGACAGGGTTTCACCATGTGGGCCATGCTGGTCTCAAACTCCTGACCTCAAGTGATCCACTCACCTCGGCCTCCCAAAGTGCTAGGATTGTAGCTGTGAGTCACCGCACCTGGCTTCTATTTTATTTTTCAACAAACTTGAAGGTACTCTGCCCAGATCTTCTTTAGGGCTCAGAAACCCATATCCCTGCTGTGGGAAATGTCAGTGGGTTAACTGCATGGAGTCTTTCTCAAGGCCTTCCCAGAGGCAGCCCTAGTCCAATGATAGGCTGCAGGGGTTGGAGGCACAAAGTCCTGTTTTTCTTTCTTTCTTCTTTTTTTTTTTAAATAAAGATGGGGTTTCACCATGATGGCCAGGCTGGTCTTGAACTCTTGACCTCAGGTGATCCACCCACTTCAGCCTCCCAAAGTGCTAGGATTACAGGCGTGAGCCACCGCGCCCGGCCAGTCCTGTTTTTCTTACCTCAATTTGGCATGATGCTGAAGGACCATCCCAACTCCAGAGCTCATCACAGAACTATAGATCAGGCTGAGGCCTCAGCTGCAACTGCATTGTGGGTTTCTAAGGTCTCTGGTCCCCAGCAGGCCCAGGAAGGGAGCCCAGCTGGACAGGCAGCAGGACCCGTGCCTCCCAGTGCCCAAGAGCAACAGGTGGACAGCCTTGATCGAGACGTATTCTGAAAGATGGTCAGGCCAGGGTACTCCAAGGGTACATAGCTCTTCCCTCAATCCATCCCCCAGTAAATAAGCACAAAACTGGCCACTGCAGTCTTAGCCCCCCAGGATTCCCTGACAGGCCGTAGAGAACTCCCAGAGCTCTGGGGATAGCTGCACTGGTCCCACATTGAAAAAAGAAAAAATGCTGCCTTCCTCACTTTCTTGCAGGTGTTATCTCTGGAGAGCACCCCTCAATAAACCTTCTGCACTCATTTCTGTCTCAGACTTTGATTCCCACAAACTTAAGCTAAAATACTTGGTTTAAAAAAAAAAAACGTCAGCCGGGTGTGGTGGCTCACGCTTGTAATCCTAGCACTTTGGGAGGATGAGTCAGGTGGACTACCTGAGCTCGGAAGTTTGAGACCAGCCTAGGCAACACAGTGAAACCCTATCTCTACTAAAATACAAAAATAATTTATCTGGGTGTGGTGGCAGGCGCCTGTAATCCCAGCTACTCAGGAGGCTGAGGCAGGAGAATTGCTTGCACCCAGGAGGTGGAGGTTGCAGTGAGCCAAGATCACACCACTGCACTCCAGCCTGGGTGACAGAATGAGACTCCATCTCCAAAAAAACAAAAACTAAAATAAAATTAAAAAAAAAAAAACAAAAGAAGTTTCCTTCCACTCTTATTTTCCAGTCGCTTAGTTTTTTTTTTTCCAGAATCAATGATATTTATCAGTTTGCCATGTATACTTGCAGAGATATTCCATGCAGTTACAAACATATATGCAGGGATTGTCTCTCTCATTTATTTTTACACAAATGACAGCTTACTACACAAATCATTCTGCACTTCGCCTTTTTCTTTTAATCATATATCTTGCAAAGCTGCTTTATTATTTTTAATGGATGTTTATAATAGATGTCTCACAAGTTATTTGGCCATTACTCTATTACTATTGTGTATTAAGTTGTTTTCAATCTTTTGCTATTACATACCACACTACTACATACAATAATCTTGTGTATGTGTCTTTTTAGAAGTATGTGATCACATCTCTGACATACATAGCCAGAAGCAGAATTGGTTGGTCAGAGTATGTGCCTTTAAAACAATGTTATATGAAGCCGGGCGCGGTGGCTCACGCCTGTAATCCCAGCACTTTGGGAGGCCGAGGCGGGCGGATCACGAGGTCAAGAGATCGAGACCATCCTGGTCAACATGGTGAAACCCCGTCTCTACTAAAAATACAAAAATTAGCTGGGCATGGTGGCACGTGCCTGTAGTCCCAGCTACTCGGGAGGCTGAGGCAGGAGAATTG
>PVKV010040572.1:0-12135 GCA_004027835.1 Alouatta palliata
TGGCCAGGCCTCAGAGAAAACGGTAGGAAGGCCCGCTTGGGTCTCGGGCCTGTTCAGCCTGCACTGGCTTTTCCTTCTTCAAGTGCTAGGGCTTACGCGGAGGAAACCCTCACGGCTTTGGATCCTATGAAACTATTTCCGCATGATGGCAGTATTGCCCGAGAAAAGCCAACTAACTTTGTTCCAGTCACTCCTCTCCCGCCCATCACATTTCAAAAAAAGGCCAAGAACAGCCAAAGACACCAGAAACTATGGCTACCTAACATTTTGCTAAATTTGTATAAAGGTATTGTACTCTTAGCATTTTGCTTTTGGCTTCCATTGGATAGTAAACTGAGATGTAATCCATTTACCCTCATGAAGCAACTCCTTTTTTCAAGAACTCAGTTTCCACACAACCAAGTCTTCCCATTTCTACTCTTCTTCACTCAGCATTGTATCTGCCCTGTTTTATTATAATATCAAATTGTCTTGTAGTATTGGGGCAGATCTCAGGGATTCATGCCTAAGTAAACAAACAAAAATAAACCCACAAATGTTGACACTTAAGGTCTTGGAGAAGGGGTAATCTAGGCATCAGGCCATGTGAGTCTTGTCGTGACTCCCTACCCAGGGTCCCTAGGATTTCCATTTCATGTTCTGATCTAGGCATTACGCTTTATATGATGAATGGGAGATTGACATTTAGTGGAGCTCTAAGATAAGGGACCAGATAGCGCTCAAACTTGCCAAAGACACAGAACCCAACTTGAATGGACACAAATATAGGAATGACTATAAATTTTAATCAGATGGATCACAGGCTTTTGTCTCATGGTTTCATTATTTAACATTGGAACGCAAACATTTTTCTGTGTCATTAAATGGCCTTAGCTTAAGACTGTGCCCTATAAGTTTGGTGTATATGTGTTACTATTTTCCAGTTGGGATTCAGGCCTATATTTTCGCATTAGTAACAAAAAGGCGGAATTTGCAAAGAAGTAAAAAAAAAAAAAACCTATGTGCTGAGCAAGAGAAAAGCAATTTCATAAAACTGTGTATTAAACACTGATACCTTTTACCATATTTATTCCGTTTTTCAATAAATAGATAAAAAGTTCTATATATATAGTCAATACAATGAATTTACATTTAAATTGGATTTGGCTATACACTGTATTTTAGTATGAATAATCCATAGTATTAATGAAGATTTTCATTCTAATATTTGATTTCTCACCAGTGTTTGACATTGTCATATAAAATTTGCAATTTCTGGATTTTGGACAATAAAATATTTGCAAAGAACTATGTGATTGGACTAGTCATTAAGAAATAAGATCTCACTTTGCTCTTTATAATCTACAAAATCTATACATACATAAACACATATATAAATATGTATTTTACATAGTTATACCTCTGAAAATTAGGATTTTAGAATTATTCTTGAATTTATCTCTAATTCTTACTTTCAACTTTTGTCTTTAAAATCTCAAAAGAAAACAAAATTAATAAATGATCATTGAAATAGGCATTTCTAATATTCAGTCACTTAGATGTGAACCTCAAGAAAACTTTAAGATGGATGCATTCACACCACTCACATGCAGCTATAATGTTTCATTAATGTCTCTGTTATATAACTATGAATTAAAGATACATATTTGTTGGCCAAAAATACCATATTTAAACACATACTCAGTATAACACTGACCATGATTTAAAATATATGGCATTGGCCAGACACGGTGGCTCACAACTATAATCCCAGCACTTTGTGAGACTGAGGCAGGAGGATCGCTTGAGCCTGAGAGTTCAAGACCAATTTAGCAATTAGCGATTTAGGCAATTTAGCGAGTTCTTGTCTCTACAAAAAAATAGCTACGCGTGGTGGCATGTACCTGTAGTCCCAGTTACTCATGAGGTGGCGGTGGGAGGATCATCTGAGTCCAGGGAGGTTGAGGCTACACTGAGCCATGATCATGCCACTGCACTCTAGCCAGGGCAATAGAGTCTGATCCTGTGTAAAAAACATATATATTATATTTAAACATTTGTATAAGCATATAAACAGATATGAATACACACGGAGTCCCACAGACATTTTACTTTCACTAAAATTGGATTCATACTGTTTGAAATTTTATACAAAATCTTTAGCATCACCTTATAATCTTTGAATATATCCATTTCAATATATACTTTTCAGTGCTTGAGTTTTTCTATACTTTACTCTAGAAGAACTTTAAGAAATTATAAGCAGAAAACATATGGTAGGTCAAACATAGAAGAAAGAATCACTTTTACGATGTCTGGGCTATGTATCATGATCTGCTCCTTTGCACATATAATATGTACATTTATAAACTAATGTTCAAATTCCCCTGCAGTATAATTGCTGAAACAAATTTTCTTCACTGATAACTTGAGTAATTTTCAAATATAATTATCATTCTTGGAAATAATGACAGGTTTAAAAATATTGGCACATTTTAAAACTGTGTTGGTATAATTCATGTAACATAAAATTAACCATTAAAATGTGTGAAATTCAGTGGCATTTAGTACATTCACAATGCAGTGCAAGCATTACCTCTATCTATTGGCAAATCATTTTCATTACCAGGAAAGAAAACCCTGGACCCATTAAGCAGTCATTTCCCATTGGACTCTCTGGCCAGCCCCAGCAAACACTCATCTACTTCCCTTCACTACTGATCATCACAATAAGGGGCCTCCATCATGTGTCTCATAGAGGCTATTCCAATGTACATTGCAGGCAGCAGTATACAAGCGTTCCTCTTTCCCTGCCTCCTAGCCAACATCTGTTACTTTCTTTTTTGTAAGAGACATTTGAACTGGTGTAGTACGGTATCTCATTGCAGTTTTGATTTGCATTAGTGATGTTGAGCATTTTTTCATGTATCTGTTGGCCATCTGTGTGTCTTTCTTTCAGAAATGTCTATTCAGATCATTTGCCCATTTGTAAATCAGATAATTTGTTTTTTTTTGCTATTAAGCTGAGTTTGCAAAGATATTCTCTTTCTGTAGGTTGTCTTTTCACTTTGTTTTCTTTGCTGTGCAGAAGCTTTCTAGCTTGATTTACTCTCATTTGTGTATTTATGCTTTGATTTCCAGTGCTTTTGAGGTCTCCTACAAAAAATCGTTGCCCAAAATGATGTCTTAAAGCATTTCCCCAGTCTTTTCTTCTAGTAATTTCATATTTTCTGGTCTCTTCTTGAATTTGTGGAGATTTGTTTTGTGGCCTAACATATGCTCTATACTGGAGAATGTTCCATGTGCTAATGACAATAATGTATATTCTACAGCAATTGGATGAAATATTCTGTAAATGTCAGTTAAGTCCATTTATTTGGTCTAGAGTATAGTTTAATTCCAATGCTTCTTTGTCTGGATAAGCTGTCCATTTCTTAAAGTGGAGTACCGACATCTCCCAGTATTGTTGTACACCAGTCTGTCTCTCCATTTAGATCTCCAAATGTTTGCCTTCTATATTTGTGTGTTCTGGTGTTGGGTACATACCCATTTTCAATTGTTAAATCCTCTTGGCCAGGCGCAATGGCTCACACCTGTAATCCCAGCACTTTGGGAGGCTGAGGAGGGCAGACCAGCCTGGCCAATATGGTGTAACCCCATCTCTACTAAAAATACAAAAATTAGCTAGGTGTGGCAGTGGGCCCCTGTAATCCCAGCTACCCCGGAGGCTGAGGCAGGAGAATCGCTTGAACCTGGGAGGCAGAAGTTGCGATGAGCTGAGATGGCGACATCGCACTCCAGCCTGGGCAACAAGAGCGAAACTGCATCTCAAAAAAAAAAAAAAATCCTCTTGCTGAATTGGCATTTTCATTGTTGTACAGTAACCTTCTTTGTCTCTCTTTACAGTTTTTGACTTTAATCTATTTTATGTAAGTATAGCTTTTCCTGTTCTTTTTCCATTCCTCTTCATTTTTATGTTGCTATTGATGTCCCTCTCTGGTTTGAGGTCTTCTTTGTCTAAGTAAAAGAGGAGTCCCCAAATCTAATACACTGGGGTTGGTAGCTTTAACTCCACTTTTAATCTCAGACTGTCCCCTCAGGGATTTTTCTTCCTACAGGCAGTCAGGATGCCTCCTAGGTATTGAGGTCAGAATAGCATTCCTGCAAAGGACACCAAAATGGAAAAAAAGCTGGCTGTCTGCATTGCTCTCACATTTTACAGAGGAAACTGTGAGTCCAGGGAGATTTCTTTTTTGTTGTTGTTGTTTTTGGGATGGAGTCTCACTATGTCCGCCAGGCTGGAGTGTAGTGGCGTGATCTCAGCTCACTGCAACATCCGCCTCCCGGGTTCAAATAATTCTGTCTCACCTTGCAGAGTTGCTGGGATTACAGGTGCACACCACCACACCACCACCCCTCCCCACCCCATTTAATTTTTGTATTTTTAGTAAAGATGGAGTTTTACCATATTGGTCAGGCTGATCAAACTCCTGATCTCAGGTGATCCACCTGCCTAGGCCTCCCAACGTGCTGGGATTACACGTGTGGGCCATCGCGCCCAGCCAAGGGGGACTTTTCTACATGGTGCCTAGCAGCTTTGGGTTGGGGAATCATGGAGAGAGAAGTCCGTTAGTCTTTCTAGCTGCTCATAGTTTTTCACTTCCTTGTGGCCCCACAGATCGTCAGTCTCAATTTTCAGTTCTGGAATATTGTTTCTGATAATCTTATCTCTACACAGCTGTTTTTAGTTTTCTTTGCAGTAAAGTCAGACCACTTCTACTCTAGCATATTGCTCATATCACTCTCCTTTTGCCTATTTTTTAAAAATTGGGTTGTCTCTTTGTTTTTGAGTTTTAAGAGTTCTTTGTTTTCCTTAGATATTAGATGTTTATAAATAATTGATTTGGAAATATTTTCTCCCATTCTGTAAGTTGGATTTTCAAGTCCTGAATTCTGTACTTTGATGCAAAAGGTTTTTAATTTCAGGGAAGCCCAATTTATCTTTTCTTTTGTTATTGGCGCTTTTGGTGGTATAGCTAAAAAATTACTGCCACATCTAAAGTGAAGATTTATCCCTATAATTTCCCTGAAGGTTTTATAGTTTTAGCTCTTATCTTTACACATTGGATACATTTTGAGCTAATTTTTGCATATGATGTGAGGTAGAGGTCTAACGTCATCCTTTTCCATGTGGAAAACCAGCTGTCTAAGCACTATTTGTTAAAGACTGTATTAACTTCTTATAAAATAACCTTAATCACTTTGTTAAAACTGAAGTGACCACGTCTGAGTTTATTTCCAGACTCTCCATCTCTTCCATTAATCACTGTGTGTATTCTTATTTGATCATCACACTGCTGTGATTATTCTAGCTTTCACAGTAAGTTTAGAAATCTAGAAGTGTGAGTCTTCCACCTTGGTTTTTCTTGTTCAAAGTTTACATTGGTTATCAAATCTCTTGCAATTTAATATGATCTTTAGAATTTGTGCTCTTCTTCTTTTTTTTTTTTTTTTTTTAAGAATGCTCACTGGGATAACAATAAAGATTACATTAAATCTACAGATCTTTTTGGGTAGTATTGCCATGTTAAAAATATTTAGGCTTGAGACCCATTACCACAGGATATTCTTTTTTAAAATCAAGTTTATCTTTAACAACTTCTCCATTATTTTGTGATTTTCAATGTACAAGACTTTCATCTATTTAATTATTGTCCTAAAATTGTGATTCATTTTGATGTTATTATAAATGGAATTGCTTTCTTAATTTAATTTTCAGATTACCGATTGCTAGTGTACACAATTACAACTGATTTTTCAGAGTTAATTTTTCTATCCTATGCTTGCTGGATATTGTTCACTAGACCTAATACTGGTTTTCTAGGGTTTTAAGCATTTTTTTATTTTTACTTTTTTGAGACTGAGGTCTTGCTCTGTCACCCAGGCTGGAGTGCAATGGCACCATCTTGGCTTACTGCAACCTCTGCCTCCCGGGATCAAACGATTCTCTCACCTCAGCCTCCCAAGTAGCTGGGATTACAGGCACCCGCCATCATGTCTGGCTAATTTTTGTAGAGATGAGTTTTCACCATGTTGGCTAGGCTGTTCTTGAACTCCTGACCTCAAGGGATCCACATGCGTCGGCCTCTCAAAGTGCTAGAACTTGGGAGGCCGACGCATGTGGATCCCTTGAGGTCAGGAGTTCAAGAACAGCCTATAAGATTTTTTAGAAGATCATTGTATTTGTGAAGAGAAATAATTTTTATTTTCTCTATCCAACTTGGATGCCTTTTATATATCTTCATTGCCTGATGACCCTGGCTAGAATTTTAAGTATAATGTTCAACAGAAGTGGCAAAAGTGGGCGTTCTTCTCCTGTTCATGATTTTATGCGCAAAGCTTTCAGTCCTTCCCTCTTGACTATAATATTAGCTGTAGGTTTTTCATAAATGCCCCATATATCGTGCTGAGAATATGATCGAATTCGTAGAAACACTCATGCTTGTTCAAAATGGGCCTGACATAATAGTAATACATGAAAAAGTAGTTACAGGTAGTTAGATAGGCAATAAGTAGGGCAGGAAAGGGCTCTCCCCCACCCATTAGGAACGTTCCTTGATCTTTTGGCAATTATCACATTGCCTCTCTGAAAACGCTAATTTGGCAGCCAGGGAGAGACAATCTCCTGATGGTCCACACCTGTTAATATTAAAAGTGTGAATTGAATGAAGGCCCCAGGGAGAAGTAGCTTTTCCGGCATGCGTGTTAAGAGACAAAATGATGAAATACGGTGTTCCGGGTACATGCCACTGGAAAAAGGAAGAAAGCTGCAGATGGGCATGTGTATAACTCCCTAAACATATTGTGCAGTGCTCAATTCCAAATGCTAAGGAGAGCACTGTGCATGCGGAAAGCTCACCCTAAAGGCAGAATCATGGGAAAGAGGCGAGGCTGTAAGGTCCCAGGATCAAGGTTAAAAGGTCTTTTTGTTCTCTTGGCCATTCAGGCACCCACTTGGATCTCTTCCAAGGGTTCTTTCTTTCCTTTATTTCCTGTTCTAAAGCCTTTTAAACAAATGTCCACTGCTGCTCTAAAACTTGCCTCCTTCTCTTTTCTGCTTTATGCCCCTCAGTCCAATCCTTTCTTCTGAGGAGGCAAGGACTGAAGTTACTGTGGACCCATACGGATACGCCACCTGTTACTCGGGGTGACTCGGTTCTCTGCCACCACTAACAAAGTGAGATCATGGGTAATGTTACCTCCAGCAGACAAGTACTTTTAAAATGTAGATTGATTTTCAATCCTTTTTGCTTTTTGTTTCCCATCCCTTTATGTGTAACAACTCCACTGAGAAAATAAATAAATAAACAAACAAACAAACAAATAAATAAAATGGCCAGGCACAGCAGCTTATGCCTGTAATCCAGCACATTGGGAGACCAAGACAGGCGGATCACCTGAAGTCAGGAGATTGAGACCAGCCTTGCCCACATGGTGAAACCCCATCTCTACTAAAAATACAAAAATTAGCCAAGTGTGGTGGAGCCCGCTTGCAGTCCCAGTTGTTCAGGAGGCTGAGACAAGAGAATCCCTTTAACCTGGGAGACGGAGGATGCAGTGAATTGAGATCGTGCCACTGCACTCCACCCTGCGCAACAGAGAAAGACTCCATCTAAAAAAAACAGAAACAAAAACAAAAAACAACTCTACTAGAAGACATAAAACTTTTGGTCCTTCAAGTCTCTAGACAACTAGATGTCCTTGAGACTATCAGAAGACATCCTGGCTCCTGCTTTATCATACCTGGAACAGGCCTGTCTTTGGTGTTCTCGTACTGCTGCATCAAAGGACCGTGACGGAGTAACACTGTCTGAAAGCCTCCTAACACTTGCTCCAAGGGACAGACCATAACACACATATCTGTCCACACCATACACAGCATCTAACGTCTCACGAAATACTTCAAGAATATTTGATGTATGGGAACATGTTGTGTTCGATTATTAAATGATAAGACCATGAGATGAAACTGAGTAATTTCGAAAGGAACAAAACATAGGGACTATGAAGATCACACCATGTGGAGCATATATGGCAGGGAGTAATGACTGCTGTCTGGTCCTCACTCTATGGCTTATGCCAAATTGTTGACTACAACGCAACACATGAGGTTAGAATATGAAGAACTACCTAGTTGTCTGGGAGGGAAGCCAGGGCATAAACCACCAGGGTTTGCAAACTGTTTGCCAAAAATCTCCAAGTTTCAAATAATTTTTTCCTTATTGCACTTTTACCCATTAAATTGATCACCTGAAGGAGACAATTTGATGCCGTGGAACTTGCTGGACCTGTAACTGTGTGAAGTAAATCATATTCAGATAGACTAAAGAGGAGTGTGTTTAATTTCTGAAAGAACAAGATTCCTGAGGAGCAAGGGTGGTTTAGGCCTTATTTTGTTTTAAGATGGAAATAAAATAGAAAAAATTCAATAAGACCAGGTTGCACCAAACTGGACAAACCTCCTGGCAGCCAGGTTTGGTGGTGCTTTTTCCTCTGAGTAGCGTTTTTTCAGACAGAAATGGCGGGAGAAGAGGGCTCCTAGACAGGGCTTCCACGAAAATGTGAACCACTACTGCCACCATGAGGAAATGGTTTGAAGACAGAATCCGCCATTACAGCGTCCTTCCCGGGAAGTCTCGCCATGGGGGAAGGTCTGATCTGTGCGGAGGTGGAAGAGGCTTGGGCTCCAAGCTAGGTCGTCTTGGCTTCTCCTCTAAGGTCTTAAGAGATGCCTGGACATTGATGCTATCTCGGTGTAGAAACTGGAGAGTGAGGGGCTTGGAGTGAAGCAGTGGCTGCCAGGCGGTCCTGGCACAGGAAGTTGGGGGTGGGGCCTCGGTTCTGCCTGGTATGGGCAGGACTTCAGGAACCCACTAAAAGACCAGTGGTGGCTCTTGTGGGCATCTGTCTAGTGTTTCTGCCCCTTGGAGCAAGACCTGGCCGGCTTTCCCATGATGTCATTTTGCTACAGGTCTTTGGGTCTCTTGCGGAATCAGTATCCACGCACAATAAACAGGGTTCTTCCAAGGGAAAGTTACAGGATTTGCTTTCCTTCACTCTCCACGTTCTTTACCAAGATACCGCTATGTCCAGATCTGATTTACCGCCTTAGACAAGCAGGCAAGAAGGACCAGCAAGGAGCCCAAGCTTTTTCCACCTCCCCACAGACCAGACCTTCTCCAGCAGGTAGTCCTCAGGGGAAGGACGTTGACATGGCGTAGGGTGTCTTTAAACTACTACCTAACGGTGGCAGTAGTGCTCTAGATGTGCCAAGACTTGTCTTGGAGCCCTCTTCTCCCGCCCTACCTGTCTGAAAAAACGCCACCCACATACAAAGGCACAAGGAAACATGGCCGCCTTGCTTTTGCCCAGTTTAGAGTCATCTGGTCTTATTGTGGCACATTTGCTTTTGTTTTCCATCTGAAATTAAACCAAGGCCTAAACCACCCACCCTCATCAGGAATCTTATTCTTTCAGAAACTTAAAATCCTCCTAACCTAGTTTATATGATTATGAATTACCTCGGAGTTATAGGTCCGGTAGCCTTGACAGCATCAAACTGTCTCCTCCGGGGATAAATCTGGGCATGAAAACACAAGGATAAAATTGCTTGGGGCTCAGAAGAGATCTGTAGGAAACAAGATACAAACCCTGGTGGTCTCTGACCTGGTTCCCCTCCCAGACAACCAGGGAGTTTGTTCGAGCTCATGTGTTGCTTTGTAGGCAATAATTTGGCATGAACCATAGAGGAAGGACCACAAATCTGCCATTACTGCATCCATACGTGCTCCACATGGCATGAGACTCATAGTACATACGTTCAATTCCTGTCAAGGTTAGTCAGACTTTCACATTGCAGTGACGTCATTTAACATCAAAACATGGTATGTTCCCATGCTACTACATATTCTTCAGGTATTTCCTGAGACTTTATGGGGTGTGTCTGTTTTTGTGTCTGTGTCTTTTTTAAATAATTTGTATTTTAGATATAAGTCTTACAGTATTTTCCTACTAGTTAATTAAAGAATAATTCTTGACAAAGATTCAGAAAAATCAATGTACTAATAAAGAAGAAAAGCACTACCACACAATTTGTCAATGCAAAAAATAACCATTTGGATTATTTATGTGTGTGTGTGTGTACTTTTTCTTTTTTAGGGGACCAAAACTTTCTCTGTCACCCAGGCTATAGTGCAATGGCACAATCTCAGCTCATTGCAGCCTCCAGGTTCAAGCTTATCTCCTGCCTCAGTCTCCTGAGTAGCTGGGATTACGAGCACATGCCGCCAGGCCTAGTTGTTTTGTATTTTTAGTAGACATGGGTTGCACCATGTTGGCCAGGCTGGTCTCGAACTCCTGACCTCAAGTTATCCAGTCACCTTGTCCTCCCAAAATCCTGGGGTTACAAGTGTGACCCACTGCACCTGACTATATATACATTCCTAATTTCATATGAAAAATAAATCTGTATTGAAATTCAGTTACACTCGACATTGTGGTTTGGAGCAGATCAAATGTGTATTTTAACAAAGCTTTCAGGAGTAAGAATTCATTTGAATATTATAAATACTAAGCATTGTTTTCAACATTTTAAGCCTTCAGTGTAAATGAAGGTAAATCTGAAAAATACATGCTCAAAAGCATTCTTTTAGAAAAGTAGACACTACTCATTTTTGTTTAAAGTTTTACAGATACATCACAATGTGCATACTGGCTCTCTACAATACACACCTAACTATATGTTTGGTTTAAGGTTATGACATGTTAGAAGTAGAGTAACATACACTTTGCTTTCTCATTTCTCTTACGGTGTGGTAGGGTTAATCCTCAAGTTTCAATAATTTGCTTTTCTCCCTAAATCAGAGGCAGGGAATGGCAGTTTATGAGGACACAGAGAATGCAATTAAGATTTTGTGAGCCGGGCACGGTGGCTCATGCCTGAAATCCCAGCACTTTGGGAGGTCCAGGAGGGTGGATCACTAGGTCAGGAGTTAGAGACCAGCCTGGCCAATACGGTGAAACCCCTTCTCTACTAAAAATACAAAAATTAGCTGGGCATGGTGGTACGCGCCTGTAGTTCCAGCTGCTCAGGAGGCTGAGGCAGGAGAAGCGCTTGAACCCGGAAGGCAGAGGTTGCAGTGAGCCAAGATCATGCCACTGCACTTCAGGCTGGGCGACAGAGCGAGACTCCATCTCAAAAACAAATGACTACCTGGTGTAGGTGAATGACATGTATCCAACCTAAATGGGAATGATAGGCTCATAGTCCCTCCACACTATCCTCCCTTGAAGAAGAAACCAGTCAACCTCCTTGTCACTACCACTGGTACTCGGCTAGGTGTGATTTCCTTCCCAGACTTCCATCCACTAGTCGGGCACACGGCCTCTATTAAAGATAGTCAGCAAGGGGCAAATAAAAGCTCCCTTAGCCTAAATAATTCTAGGTTTGGGACCACCAACATTTCTACCTTCAGATATGAGACACTGTCCCATAGGTAGGTCCGTATTCTTCCATGAAAATGGTCAGGTCAAACTACTCCTCCATAGGAGGCAGTTTAGCAGCTATCTAAGTCAGCTTTAGGTGAAATACTCTGGAGAGGCAGTTTTTGTCCTTCCCAGGAGCAAGGATCATAGAGAAATGCTTCCCAGACAGTCTCCAGGATACTCATGCGTGTGAATAGCATCTATGTCTGCAGACCATCACTCAACTCAACAAAACCAGCTAGAGGCAGAGCCACACACAGTCAAACATGTCAAAAAAGCCAGGTTACCCTACAATGCCTTACCCTGCCTGGAATGTCTGTCTGAATCCTCAGAGGCCAGGAGAGGTCATCCCCGAACAAGCTCTTGAACCACTGTAATGTCACCGTGCAGAACCAAACTAACCTTAATTCCTTTCACTAATAATTCAGATAGTGAGACAATAAACTCTGAAGACGAATGTCACGAGAAACAAGTCACCCATACAATTTTAGCAACCCTTGTTGATTCCTCAATTATGAGTCATAGAGTATCTGGAGGTCTCTACACCAAAGGTTGGATATCTTCATGAGGAAATAACTTTGAAGCTGGTACAGAAAATACTAGCTAGGATGA
>PVKV010040573.1:0-12129 GCA_004027835.1 Alouatta palliata
TTTTTTTTTTTTTTTTTGAGACAAAGCTTCTCTCTTGTTGCCAGGCTGGAGTGCAATGGCACAATCTCGGCTCACTGCATCCTCTGCCTCCTGGTTTCAAGCAACTCTCCCGCCTCAGCCTCCTGAGTAGCTGGGATTACAGGCATGCGCCACCATGCCAGGCTAATTTTGTATTTTTAGTAGAGATAAGGTTTCACCATGTTGGCCAGGCTGGTCTCGAACTACTGACCTCAGATGATTTACCCACCTCAACCCCCCAAGGTGCTGGGATTACAGGTATGAGCCACCGCACTCAGCCTATACCTTCTTAAAGTATTTAAAATACTTCAAATTTAAAAAAATTTTTTTAAAAAGCATCGAAACAGTAAGTTCCTTTGAGATGAGCAGACCAGTGAAGGAACTTCCTAGTGATATATAATTCATTGACAAGACACAAGGAAGGTGGCATCTGCATTGTATAAATCAGATTACAGGACAATATTTTCTCAGGCGAAAAAGAGCCTGAACCCTTAAAATCAGAGAATGAAGCTTCCATCCTGGGTAAGTAATCCAGTCCCTGGAGTGACTCCTGGGGTCCCAAGAGCCACAGGGTGGTCTAATGTCCTTACGCAAAGTCTCCATTTGTTACCAATATCTGGACACGTCCCTCTGGCCTCAGGACAATAGACATAAAAAAGCAACTTTCATAGTCGTTCAACTTACTACAAAGAATAAAATTTAGAATAAAAGTCATATTAGATTTGAAAATTTGTAACCTCAGTGTATAATAACCTTATAGATAAAATGTATCCCTATCACTTTCTTCTGTCATATGTCCTTCAATTTAAACTGTTAAAAAAAAAAAAAAAAAGTTACCTGTAAAGAATGTTCTGCAAGGTGAACTCCACGAATGAGATTCAGGGCGGCACACATGATGTTGAGAATGAGGGAGAGGATGCCCAGGGCTGTCACTGGCTCCATTCGGAAATTAGGAGCTTCACAATGAAAGAAAACAAGTGTCTAGTGAAAATAATTTCTATATGAAAGAAAAATAAAGACATGAACTAGACTTACACTAATGATAGGTTCACTATGTTAAACACAGAATTATAAACATATTAATTGTAAAAGCAGAAGTTAGAGGGGAAAAAAGGCAAGAAATGATGGACAGAATGGATGTGGGTACCTGAGGAAAGTTTCTTCCAGAAAAAGGCTCTTTTCCAGGCAAGCACAGGTTTTTCAACTGCTGAATTTCCTTTCTATCTAAAGTAGTGGTTTTCAACCAGGGGCAATCTGCCCCCCAGTGGATATCTGGCAATAGCTGAAGTCATTTCTGGTTGTCACAACTAGAGACAGGCTGCTACTGGCATCTAGTGGGTAGAGGCCAGGAATGCTTCTAAACATCCTACAATGAATGCACAGGATAGTCTCCATAATAAAGAATTATCTGATGCAAAAATGTCAATAGGGATTAGGCTGAAAAATCCTAAAACAATTCCTGGGTCAGGCACGGTGGTGCACGCCTATAATGCCAGCCCTCCAGGAGGCTGAGGCAGGCAATAGATCGCTTGAGCCCAGGAGTTCAAAACCAGCCTGGGCAACACAGTGAGACCCTGTCTCTACAAAAAAAATACAAAAAATTATCCAGACATGGTGACACATACCTGTAGTTTCAGCTACCTGGGAGGCTGAGATGGGAGGATCACCTGAGCCTGGGAGGTTGAGGCTGCAGTGAGCCATGACTGCACCACTGCACTCAAGCCTGGGCAACACAGCAAGACCCTGTCTCAAAAAAAAAAAAAAAAAATTCAGGTGTGGTGGCTCATGCCTGTAATCTCAGCACTTTGGGAGGCTATGGTGAGAGAATCACTTGAACTCAGGAGTTCAAGACCAGCTGGGCAACATGGTGAAACCCCATCTCTGTCAGAAAGAAATATATATCTATATACACAAAAATTAGCCAGGTGTAGTCCCAGCTACTCAGGAAGCTAAGGTGAGAGGAGAGCTTTAGCCCTGGAGGTGGAGGTCGCAGTAAGCAGAGATCCTACCACTCTACTTTAGCCTGGACGACAGAGCAAGACCCTGTTTCAAAAAAAAATTAAAGAAATAAAACAATGTCTTATACTACCAGAGAGGACCAAAGCTTTATTTGTAATTGGTTGTTAAATGTTTAAAGCATTTCTATCATATGCCTCAACATTCAGCTTGCCCTCTTTCTGACAATGACAATATGCGATGTCATGTGTGCTTCTAGAGCAATTCACAACAAATGCAATTTTTAAAATTCTAAACTAATTGGAAAGAGGGAAACATTGATTATTTAGGTTACAAGCTGTTTCCAGAACTACAGCTAGAACAAATTTTCATTTTCTCTGTAAAGACAGCCACTGAAATTGACTTTGATCCACACAAGTAACTGGCGTCCCTCCCATTCTCTCACTGTCCTCCTTTCTTGCCCTTATATTTCACACACACACACAAATACTAGCCACAATCCAACTATGCCTATTGTTAGCATGTTAGAGTTTCCACTGAGCAATTCAAGTTACTGTTAGAACAGAACATGCTACCTGTAAAGAGTCTAACCTCAGGACAACAGGGTAAATCAATCACAGTAAAATGTCCCAGAAAGACAGGCAAGGTGACACTTTCTGGGTTTGCTCCTCTTGTCTAAGTGTTTAAAAACAAAACACAGATTACAAAGATATGCCTGCACTCGTATATGATAAGGGAGAAGCTTGGAGCTGGATTACCCAGTCTTCCTTTTGCAAAAATTAAGTTTATTCTCAATATAAACTGGAACCACTTACTGACTGGCATGAGAGCCAATCCAAGTATTGGTTGAAACACATTAAACTAAAACACAAATTTAAGTCAAAACCATGAATATTTTTAATACATCACTTTTAAAATTCAAGCAATGAGTTTAGTATAAAACCGTTAAAAACAAAATAATTAGACTACTATAGTAAGACAGTTCTTTTAGCAAAGGATTCAGCTCTTATGCCATTACAGAATTCTTAGAACGTAAATATCCACTTTAATTAAATATTAATTTAATTGTATGTAACTGTAAACAGGAATGCAAAAAATCATGCTGTTATGTGCTAAGCATTGAGTGGCTAATGACGTTAATGACAAAGTCATGGAATGTCAGGGCACTGTGATCATATTCATTAAGACCTCTTTCTTCAGATGAGGTCTCTGAAATCCACAGGGACAGAGGGAGATCCCAGTTCTCAGGGA
Organism: Alouatta palliata; assembly: GCA_004027835.1. Taxonomy (NCBI): domain Eukaryota; kingdom Metazoa; phylum Chordata; class Mammalia; order Primates; family Atelidae; genus Alouatta; species Alouatta palliata. The sequence continues at coordinate 3,226 of PVKV010040573.1, forward strand.
GAGCCAGACAGTGAGAACATTAGAAGCCCAGGCTCCGGCTCCCCGCCCAGCGCTCTATCCCCATTGCCCTCCCTCCAACAAGAAGAGCAGGGATTTCAGATCTACAACATTTCACTAAATAATATAAGACAAGACAAGGATTCTCTCTCTGTCTCTGTCTCTCTCTCTCTCTCTCTCTCTCTCTCTCTCTCTCTCTCTATATATATATATATATATATACATATAATACAAATATATACAGTTCAATAAGTAACTTACAGAAAAGAGAATGAATCTTCTTCTTCTTTATAACATTTAAACTTGTAGTTCTGTCAGAACAACTTGGACTTAATAAATAAATAAATAAATAAAATTTAAAAATAATAAACTTGCCAGGCACAGTGGCTCACGCCTGTAATCTCAGCACTTTGGGAGGCCAAAGTGGGCAGATCATGAGGTCAGGAGTTCAAGACCAGCCTGTCCAATATGGTGAAACCTCGTTTCTACCAAAAAATACAAAACTTAGCCAGATATGGTGGCACACGCCTATAGTCCCAGCTACTCGGAAGGCTGAGGCAGGAGAATCACTTGAACCCGGGAGGCAGAGGTTGCAGTGAGCCGAGACTATTCTATTGCACTCCAGCCCAGGTGACAAAGTGAGACTGCCTCAAAAATTAATAATAATAGTAATAATAACCTTGTAGATTTCATCCTAATTTAAGAAAATAACCTGCCAGCTGGGCATGGTAGTTCACACCTGTAATCCCAGCATTCTGAAAGGCCGAGGTGGGAGGATGAGGGCTTGAGCCCAGGAGTTCAAGGCCAGCCTGGGAGGTAACATGGGAAACCTTGCCTCTATTAAAAAAAAAAAAAAGAAGAAAAGAAAATAACCTGCCAAATCACTCTTCAGCTCCTGAATTTCATCACAATAGCCTCCCTCAAACCAATGCACTGTCTTAATAGTCAATTTTTTTCTTTTTTGAGACAGATTCTCATTCTGTCACCCAGGCTGGAGTACAGTGGCTCACGATCATGGCTCACTGCAGCCTTGACTTTCTGGGCTCAGGTGGTTCTCCCACCTCAGTCTCTGGAGTAGCTGGGACTAAAGGCACAAGCCACCACCTCTGGCTACTTTTTTGGATTTTTGATAGAGATGAGGTTTCACCATGTTGCCCAGGCTGGTCTCGAACTCCAGGACTCAAGTCATCTGCCTGCCTTGGCCTCCCAAAGTGCTAGGATTACAGGCGTGAGCCTTCGCACCTGGCCTGTAGTCAAACTGTTTATAACAGCCACCAAGAAACAGGATTGGTCCATATTTTTCTCAGCATATTTTATGCCATTCCTTCTCCCCAAAAAACAGCTTTCTAGTGAAAAAAAAATCAATGTCCATTTGAAATACATAGTATCACTTCATCAACATCAGGGAACGGCAGCGGCTTACCAGGCTCCAAGTGCATCGGTGTGTGACCGTTTATCACCCCATTTGCCACATCTGTGTCCTCCAGAGTGAGAACCACTGGAGGCTGCAACTTGAGCTCCTCATGAATTTTTTCCAGGCTGCTCTCCATCTGAGAGGAACTTACATAGTTAAAATGCCACTTCATTTTCTGAATGATGCTGTCTGCAAAAAGAGAGCAACACAAGTTCAGCATTTTCATCAGAATGGATATTATAAGACAATATGTACTAAATGAAGTTCACATTTCTTTCTTTGAAGACAGAGTCTCACTGCTGACCACTCTGGGGTCCAACGCAGTAGTGTGGCCACAACTCACTGCAGCCTTGACCTCCTGGGCTCAAGTGGTTCTCCCACCTCAGCCTCCCAAGTAACTGAGACCACAGATGTGTGCCACCACACCTGGCTAATTTTTTTCATTTTCAAATTATTTTTCTGTAGAGACAAGGTCTCACTATATTGCCAAGGCTGGTCTCGAACTCCTGAGCTTTGAGTAGCAATGCTCTAAGGCATCGGTCAACAAAATTTTCTTACAGTGCCAGTTAGTAAATATTTTAGGCTGCTGGCTACATGGTCTCTGTCACAACTCAACTCTGCTGTCATAGGGCAAAGGCAGCCACAGACAACATGTAAATGAATGAGCACAGCCATGTTCCACTTTATTTACAAAACAGGTGGCTGGCGGCTGGCCTAAGGGCCATCATTTGCTGACCCCAGCCTCAGAGAGCTGTGGATTATGACCAACCTATTTCACCCTTTCTCCACCCTGGCCCAGGCTCTGTGGAGATGAAAAGCCAGGGTGTTAAACCTTGAAGCTTTCCAGGCCACTTCAATTGCTATGAAATCTCATGGTACAAGCCTGTTCTTCAGTGACATGTTTGCATCTCCAATGGTTTTCCTGATGGTCAAAGCCAAGCCTAAACTGTAAATTCTACACATATGACAACATGGGTGAGAACAATAAATATGAAAGATTACAAACCAAACTCAAGAAAAGCGTACGGCCTGGAAGCTAGGCCAATGCAGGTGGTGTCATAGGAAGCTGTGAATTCCCACCACAGCGTCTCCAGGAAGCAGAAGGCCATGGCTGCTGGGCACTGGCAGGAGCAGATAGCCATGCAGGCCACGTCTCCGGAAGAAGAAAAACTGAAAGAAAAGGGCAACATCTGCATTACCAAGACACAGAGCCACGTACCCGCACCCCACACCCAGACACAACCTGACGTCAGTCCTGCACTTGCCTGGCTTTAAACAGTCTTGCAGCTGTTTGTTGCATGTATATAGTCTCTTCAGTTTGACCTACTCCTGAGACTGTCTTTCTTCCACTTTCTTTAAAATGTCTAGCAGTCTTAGTGACAGCCAGTGATCACTCTTATTTATTCATGCATGAGGAATGCATATTCTATTAAGGGAATTAACCTCAGACTTCTCCACATCTATTGAGAAAATGTTTTTCTGCTTTAATCTACATCAATAGATTTCCTAATATTAAATCATCCTGGCATTCTAAAATAAGCTCTTGTTGGATGTAAGTTCCTACATATTCATGAACACACAACTGCTGGATTTCGTTTGCTAACATTTGAATTGGGACTTTCGTGTCTATGCAAATGAGACTGGCCTATGATTTTCCTTCCTTGCGCTGTCTTCCTCCGGTTGTGGTATTTAGGTTATTCTGGTCTCATGAAATAAATGCAGGGCTTTTCTTCTTTTTCTGCTCCCTTTTGGGCTGACATGCTATCATTTCAAGCTCAGGGGATGGGGTCACCTATCTGTGTGTCTACAGACTCCCGCTCACTGTGGAACATCTCCTCTTGTGTTTCGCCATGTTTTGCTGAGAGCTCGTCCCTGTAGGATTTCCTTCTGTAAGGGTCCCCTGAGGCCCGAGTTGTGGCACTTTTCCTCCAGAGTGGCTCTGCATCTGCTCTGGCCACCTAGCACAGCAGTGTCATCACTCTGGGACTAAACCAGTGTCTCAACCTTGGCTTAGGAATTCCTAGACTTTGGGGAGTATAAACTCCAACCTCAACCTTTTACAAAGCACAAGAACAGCATTTCAATTTCTTAGGTGAAATTGACTTTTCCTTCCCATGCAAAGCCAAGTAGAGGTGAGTCACCCTGTATCCACGGGCAAACTACTGTCACCTATGATCACTTCATTAGGTTGTGGCATGACAAGAACTTTGCTTTATGCAAGGGTCTACTTTTTCTCACTCTATCACCCAGGCTAGAGTGCAATGGCACAATCTCAGGCCACTGTAGCCTCCACCTCCCAGGCTCAAGCCATCCTCCTACCTCAGCCTCCCAAGTAGCTGAGACCATAGGTGTGCACCACCACACCCAGCTAACTTTTTGTGTTTTTGTAGAGACGGGGTCTTGCCATGCTGCCCAGGCTGGTCTCGAACCACTGGGCTCAATCCACCTAACTCAGCTTTCCAAAGTGCTGGGATTATAGGCATGACCCACTGCACACAGCCACAAGGGTCTTGTCTGACACTCCATTCTACGTAAGCCCAAACCAAGCCCCAATTTTACTGTGACTGAATGCCCAGGAGCCTCAGTGTCCACGCACACACTTACCACCTTAATATTCTGCTCTCCTTTTATTTCTAGCATTTTAGGTTTTCTTTCTTTCAAGCTTAAGTACACATTTAAAGTAATTGCTGATATATATTTACCCTCATTTCTGGGTGTTTTCAGCAGGAAGTTTTTAGGTTGCGTTGTTCTACCATCTTTTTGAAACTGTAACTCCCTATATAAAAACTTTTCCAACGTGAAAAAATAGACGACTCTCCTCCTTATGGAAGAAATCCTTCAGAAGGGTCTAGGCCACTCTATGATGGAGGTGTTTCTATATGAAAGAGACCCCTGCTGTGGGTCGAATGTGTCCCCACAAAAAGATTTATTGATGTCCTAACTCAAAGAAATAGTCTTCCAAGATGTAACCAAGATAAAATGAAGTCATACTGAATAGGTGGGTCCTCATGTAATGACTGGTATCCTTACAAGAAAGGAAATTCGGACACAGAGACAGAGGGAAGAAGACCATGCAACCACGGAGACAGAGACGGCAGTAAGGCATCTACAGCCCATGACTGCCAGAAAGCAGCAGAGGATTGGGAAGGATTATTCCTTCAAGTTTGCAGAGGGAACATGGCCCTGCAGTACCTGTGAGACAATAAGTTCTGTTGTTTGAAGCCAGTTCGTTATGGCAGCCTTAGGAAACTAACACAACTCCTTAACTATTAAAAGCTATAGCACTGCTCACCTGTAAGAAAAGAAAGTCTGTTTCCTCTGCGAAAATAATGGTAAATATTTAATTCAAAATTACAAATGAGTGAAAAAATTTTTATTCCTTTTTCCAAAAAAACTACTGAAGTACCCAGGATTTAATTCTTAAGTCTTAGACTTCTCTTTTCTGTGAAAAATAGCCTTTAACAGAGGAAAGGTTTCCTATTTGAAGTATAGCACAAATCAGTTAATCACAGCACAGTAAGGAAGAGACCATCAAGAAAGCCATGTTCCGGTACTCAGAGAAAGGGGCTGCATCCGGGGGCAGGTGCAGCTCAGTGTTTGCTCCTAAACAGCCAGAGCCCATATTACCAGGTGACAGATGCATGTGCCTATTATTTGTCGCCCCCTTCAGGACATGGCCCTTCGAGACTGACATTATCACCTGCCTGGTGTCAGGCCTGGACTTTTCCTTTTGTTTTTATAATTCTGAGACTGAATTCCCCTAAAAGGACCTCAGCTTAGCAGGTTAACTAAAAATTTACTATTCAAGGAGAATAAAAGGGGGCCAGACACAGTGGCTCATATCTATAATCCCAGGGCTTCAGAAGGCCAAGGCAGGAGGGTCACTTGAGGCCAGGAGTTCAAGACCAGCCTGGGCAACATGGCAAGACCCTGTCTCTAAAAAATAAAAATAAATTAGCTGGGTGTAGTGGTGTGTACCTGTAGACTCAGCTACTTGGGAGGCTATCTACCAATCAATCAATCTGTCTAATCTACCTATCTATCTAGAGACAGAGTTCCAGCTACTTGGGAGGCTGAGGTGTGAACATGGCTCACTGCAGCCTTGACCTCCTGGGCTTGAGCAATCCTCCCACCTCATCCTCCCAAGTAGCTGGAACTACAGGTGCACCCTACCACACCTGGGTAATTTTTAAATTTTTTATAGAGATGGGGTCTCATCACATTGCCCAGGCTGGTCTTGAACTCCTGGGCTGAAGCGATCCTGCCATGTCAGCCTCCCAAAGTGCTGGGATTACAGGCATGAGCCACTGTGCCCAGCGGAGACCCTGTCTCTAAAAAATAAAATTAAAAATAAAAACATAAGGAGACCAAAAGGGACTTGATAAGTGAAGGTCTAAATACAAGAGAAAACAGAAAATCTAACAAGCCATTTTGATATTCTAAAATCTGCCTCACCCCTGATGCCCCCACAGAATGACTGGCTTCTTGCTCTGAGTCCTAGAACAGGAAACTGTATAGCCCACAAGAAGCAGATTTTCGTGCCTAACTGCCTGCATCCAAATCCTGGGCTGACCAGTTACTAACAGTGTAACCTTAGTTACGTTTTTTTACCTCAGTTTTCTCCTCTGCAAACCAGGTGTGATACTATTACCTACATCACAAGCCACATGAAACAGAATAGTGCCTGCCGTATAGAAAGCACTCAATAATATTAGTTATTGAAATCAGGATTATTGTAATCACTTGAATAAGCCACATGAAACACAGAATAGTGCCTGCCGTATAGAAAGCACTCAATAATATTAGTTATTGAAATCAGGATTATTGTAATCACTTGATTGCTACTTCCACTGAAACATTTTCCCCACTGTATCATAGTTAGTTACATATTTCTCGTTACCTTGTTAGACTTTAAGTTTCTTGAGAAGAGAGACCGACTACTCTCACTTACTTTTCACTCCCCTGATCCTGTCACGTAATAAAAATTTTAAAATGGCTGGGCACAGTGGCTTATGCCTGTAATCCCAGCACTTTGGGAGGCCAAGGCAGGCAGATCACCTGAGGTCAGGAGTTCGAGAGCAGCCTGGCCAACATGGTGAAACCCTGTCTCCACTAAAAACTTCAAAAATCAGCCAGGCATGGTAGCGGGCGCCCGTAATCCCAGCTACTCAGGAGGCTGAGGCAGGAGAATCAGTTGAACCCATGAGGTAGAGGTTGCAGTGAGCAGAGAGCACGCCACTGTACTCTAGCCTGAGTGACAAGAGTGAAATTCTGTCTCAAAAATAATAATAATAATTAAAAATTAAAAAGCGAAAAATTAAAATGTAAAGTGAAAACATTAAAAAGCAAAAAAACTGAAGAGCTATAAATGAAATATTTTTTCTTATTTTCTTGGCTTCCTAACTCTTATTATTTTCCCTCTCCAACAGTATAATCTAGGATCTCCTCCCTCCTTACCTTTCTTCCTTCCCTGCATCTGAGTGAAGAAAAAATTATAAAACTAAAGACATGAACCCAGATCTCCCCATGCTCATGGGCACTCCATTAGCAGAAGTTAAGAGCTGGAACAGCCATGGCTGGGCATGGTGGCTCACACCTGTAATCAATCCCAGCACTTTGAGAGACCGAGGCAGGTGGCTCACCTGAGGTCAGGAAAACCCCATCTCTACTAAAAATACAAAAATTAGCTGGGCATCATGGTGTGTGCCTGTAATCCCAACTACTATGGAGGCTGAGGCACGAGAATCACTTGAACCCAGGAGGCCAAGGTCGCAGTGAGCCAAGATGGCACCACTGCACTCCAGTCTGGCTGACACAGCCTAATTCTGTCTCTTAAAAAAAAAAAAAAAAAAAAAAAAACATGGAGCAGCCATGCTTGAGGCTCTAAGAAAACCCATTTCTTTCACGAGTCTATTATAGACACACATGACCTCAGACCACTGATGCTAGATCTGCTTTTAATACACAGTGTGATCAGCATAAGGTTACCACTACATGTAGTTAAAAGTAATCCAAATTTTTCTAAGATTCTGAAAAACTGAATACACTCACTTACTGTATACTAAAGTCACGGCCTTCTGCAGAGCCTCGACCTGGATACTGGGCCAGTCGAAAGCCTAAAGTCTTGAGCCGTCTCTTCCATTCCAGAAAATCCTGGGTGTGGCAAAAATCAGTAGAGGCCGAGAGGGGCAGTCCATCCCTTACCCGTACCACGCAGGCAAAAAAGATCATGGACATGGTCCACAAGAGAAGTCATGAGGACACCTGAGGAAAGCAAGGTCACCTTGTTACTGAGGTTCAAATGGCAGTGCCAGAAATACCCCCACCTGTGAAACGTCCACTCTAGGGTTTGTCACCCTCACTGCCACTATAATTGCAAAACTGCTTTTATTGTTATTTCCCTGCCGTCTACTGCTACATCACTCCCAATTTTCCTCGCTTCATTATCATCCCTGTCTTTTCTGCACTTGTAATTCTCTTTTTTTCTCTAATGAATCTCTCCCTTTCCAGAATTAAACCAACTGGGATGATGGGGACAGAAGCGGGACCAGAGGCCTCAGGAGCAGCAGTAGCAATGGCAGGTGGCAGGACACAGACAGAGCAAGACAGCCCGAAAGAGACGGGAAGCACCAGACACTGGAGCAGCAAAAAGGCTTGAGGCCCAGTGGCCTGTGTACTTGAGGTCACACATGGAGGTGGCACTAAGCAGTTCAGCAGCCACATCCTCACTTGCAAGGAGACAGAAGAAGGTGGAAAGATTCTGAGCATCTCACCTAACGCTGGTGACAAGGAGACCAGAAGGCAAAAAGAAACATGTAGAGCACGTCCTTCTGAATTTCTGCAAATGTCTGATATAGAGCCAGGCTTCAAAGCGATGACTGAGTCCCTACAGATGGCTACAGACAATCATTTAGCAAATTATATTACAGTAAGATTATAAATATTTGGCCATGATATGTGAGGACCATTAAGAAACAAAAAGAGACAGATTTGAACCCTCACGGTGCGTTGGGTAAATTAGAAAAGGATGCCTCTCCAGGTGGAAACAGGCCTGCACCAGTTCTGCTGGCAGAGCCTGGCTGTGTTTTAGCCCTATCTGTTAACTCTGCAGGGCGCTTGTTCAGGGTGTAACCTGTACATCTGTGATCGGAAGCCCTGCAATTAGGGATTAGTGAGGTGGTCATTACAGCTCAGATGGGTCATTCCAATAGGATGTGTCCACACATCCTATTTCACAAATCCTCTACTTGACAGGATCCTCTGCCATCAGGCTCCTTATTTGATAGGATAATGATAGGTAATACCATGGACCTCTCTTCCAAAGACTCTAGGGATGCAACCTTATGTGGCATCTCAGTTCTTCATCTCAGACCGCCAGGATGCACACTACTCTTCATCGCTGTGCCTCTATGCGTTCTTCACTGTGACTGCCGTGCCACTCCTCTGATCTATGCGTTCTTCACTGTGACTGCCGTGCCACTCCTCTGATCTAT
>PVKV010040574.1:0-12132 GCA_004027835.1 Alouatta palliata
AACAGCCGAGCCGGCGAAAACAGCCGCGCCGGCCAAACCAGGTGCGCTGGCGACCCGTGGGGCTCCTCCCCCTGGGAATCTCCTGGTCGGTGGGCAATAAAAATCCGTCTGGGAATGTGGCGTCCACTCACCCTCCATGCTTTCACTGGGAGCTGCAATCCTCAGCTGCTCCTAATCGGCCATCTTGGATCCTCCTCCCTTTTTTTTTTTTTTTTTTTTTTTTTTAAACTCAATAACATTATGTCTTCAGGCAAGTCACATAGCCATGTGCCTCAGCTCCTTTTCTGCAAACTGGGGACCTTAATAGTGACAATGAGCTGTTGCAAGGATTAAATTAGCTAATACAGGCTAAATGCTGAGAATAGTACCTGCTCTCTCATAGCTAATAGCTGATATTAATATAAGTGGTAGCAGTAGTATTTCTATCCTGTTTTGTTAGGACAACATAACTTATCCCAGCAAGGTTCATTAGAAGAAAAAGAATGGACTTTCAAGGGCAGGCAGATCTCTTCTGAGAATTCAAGGAGCTCACACCTGTGAAACACTCAGAATAGTACCTGGAAAATAGTCATGCTTATGTCCATGTTTAGTCATTATTATCTATAAATTCCACAACACAAGCTCTTAACTTCTATTTGCTACTTCTTCACACTACATTATCATACCTAAAAAAATCTCATCATCCAGAGACAGATATTGGTAATAGTTTCATGTATATCTTCCTTTACTTTTGAAGAGACTACATAAATGTGTTTATATGCCATGTTTATGTTTAACTGAGTTAAACACAGTGGGTGTGAACTCTGGCATTGGAAGATAGTAGATCTGTGGCCTTAGGGAGGTAACTTCACTTGCCTGAATCATAGTTTCTTTATCTGCAAAATGAGGATAATAATCATATTTTCTTATCTGCAAAATGAGGATAATAATTTCATGGTGGTAGTGAGGACAAAAATATAGCATTTTAAGGCACTTAGAACAGAACCTTGTCACATAGGCTTGAAAAAGAATTAGTAATTTAAAATAGATGTTCGACACAATGGCCAGAGTCATCCTTATAAATGAGATTGTGTTACTTTTCTGCTTAAACTCTGAAATTTTCTTAATGTGTTTGGAATTAAATTCATATGCCTTACCTTGGTCTATGTGAAGGGTTTTGCTGGCCTGAAAAATGTTACTTAATTTTCTACTTAGTTCAGAACTGAGGGAGATATAGATGAATGTTTGGTGTGCGTGGTTTAAATCTGTGGCATAGTAGGTATTATGAACTAAATTGTACCCTCCCCACCCAAATTAATATGCTGAAGCTCTGACCCCGCAACATGACCATATTTGGAGGTAGGGCCTTTAAAGAGCCCAAAAATATTCCTGTTGCAGTCCCAGCATATGGAGACATGAGAAGTGGGGCATATGAATTACCCTACTAAGAATCTACAAGGCCAAGAAGGGACCCAAATTCAGTATGACTGGTGTCCTTCTAAAGAAGAGAAAAGACTGGGTCCCGTGGCTCACACTTGTAATCTCAACACTTTGGGAGGCTGAGGTGGGCACACAAGGTCAGGAGATCGAGACCATCCTGGCCAACATGGTGAAAACCCAACATGGTGAAAACCCATCTCTACTAAAAATACAAAAAAATTAGCTGGGCATGGTGGCCCACACCTGTAGTCCTGGCTACTCAAGGCTGAAACAGGAGAATTGCTTGAACCCAGGAGGCAGAGGTTGCAGTGAGCCGAGATTGTGCCACTGCACTCCAGCTTGACGATGAAGCGAGACTATCTCAAAAAAAAAAAAAAGGAAGGAGAGTTACCAGGAAAATGCCTAGCAGCCTCTCAAAGTCTCACGTCTACTGCAGTTCATATATCTTCTTGCCATTTCCAAAGGAGCAGTGATTCTCTCTTTCTCTTTCCCTCTATCAATCATCTATCTACCTAGCAATCTTCCTACTTACCTATCTAATTTAGGTCTTCCAAAACTTGTGTAAATTCCTCACACTGGCAGACTCTAGCTTTCAGAGATTCTGGTATATGTGGCTCACAGTCACAGGTTTCTGGCCCCTATGATACATGGAAGATCGTGGAAGGGAGGATGACATTGAGTTGCTAACACAGTCTGGTGCAGATTCTCAGAGTAAAGGGTGCTGGACAAACACCACATATGCTACCTTGAGTCATAGATATTGCAAATATTTCTCTCACATTATTAACTTTTTTTTTTTTAACATGTAAGCGTTCTAAGGAAGCTTAATCTGAGCAGTTTAGAGGGTCTTGGAGACATTGAGGAGATTAAGGAGGATCAGGATAAAGAAAAATATTTTTATTTCCAAATAGAGAAAGAAAATGGAAGTCATAAACTATAGGTTGGTGAACTTGGTGGAAACTCTGGGAGAATTTCTAGATGGAACATCAAGAAGATGGTACATGAGGACTTGGAAAATAAAACTGTGCTCTCAAAAAGGCATCAGACATTTACAAAGAACAAATTGTACCCCAAATCACTTTATTTATTTGTTTGTTTATATATGAATGACTGAGGGGATTACTGAACACGTGGAGCTTGTGGATTTTCATGAAGCATTTACCAAAATCTCATTAGGTCTCTGTGAACAAATGGCAAAATACAGGTGGCACTACTGTTAAGTGGAATCATAACTGAAGGACTGTATCCTGAGAATGTGACTAATGGACACATGACAGCCTGGAAAAATTAGGAGTCCTGTTTGCTTTTGTCCAGTTCAACATTTTTGTCATTATTTCCTTTGAGAGTAGTGATGGCTCTCTAATCAAATCTGAGGATGCACCACGGCAGAGAGAAAGGATAAATAAATTGTGTAATAAAATTAGGATTCACTAAACTATCAATAGCCTGGCATGAAGGGCAGAAGGAACGAGTTGAATTGCACTAGAAATAAATCTAGAACATTGCTTCTAGACCTCAAACAGTATAATGATGGGAAGTGAAAAAATAAAAAAAATTAAAAAGGGGGCCTAGGCGGTGCGCGGTGCTGACAGCTGAGTTGGCTCACGGCCTCCCAGCCCCCTTAAAAATATAAATAAATAAATAATAAAAAAAATAATGAGGGGAAGTGAGGGGAGTGGCTTAAGAGCAGACTGAAAAAAGACTAAGATCTTGTTTTTATTGTTAGCCACCTTAGACTCTTGGATCATATGGAACTGTCAAAATAATAACATGAAGCTTTGGGTTGCATTTATAGTATTGCTTTGAATAGAATAATACCAGGCACATATACATACTCAACAGATACTATGTAAAATAATGTATGAATTAAGGTGTCTTCTGGAATATTATGTTTGATGCAGGGCAGGTTTTTGGCTTCACTAAGGAAAGGATTCGAGAGAGCCAGTGATGGAAGAAAGCAGCTTTACTGAGGCAGCAGCAGTGTTACAGCTCTTTGTGACTCCTCCTTGCAGAGCAGGGCTAGCCCATAGGCAGTGCAACAAGAAGAGCAGCATATGGGTGGTTTGCAGTCATATTTATACCCATTTCAATGACATGCTAATTAAAGGGCAGATTATTCAGAAATAGCTAGAAAAGGAGTGGTGACTTCAGGGTGTTGCCGTGGTGCTGAAGGGAGTGTCTTACACCGCTGATCATTGAGAACATATGGAGGTGCTCTGGTGCTTCTCCCCAGTTTCTGCCAGTCTCCAATCTGGTCTGGAGATGAGTCCTGTCTGCTTTCTACCTCGTTCCCCACTTAGAGATCAAAATTTCTCCTTAATCTTAAGAGGGTTGCAGAAAGGCGGAGGTCCACCTTTGGTAGCTGCTTCCTGCTGATTTAAGGGCATAGGCCCTGCCTGGCATTGGAGAAGTAAAAATTTCTGGATACCTTATCTAAGAGGCCCAAAGGCAGGATGTTTTTATTCTTTGGGTGGGCAGACAGGATAGCTTGGAAGCCTTGTGCCAGCATTGTCCTCACATGGGACTGTTGTAACCTGGAAGACACAAGCTTTACTAAGATTGTTGCTTCTTGCTGTCTCTCTTGCTGCTTGCTATCTCTTGCCATCTCTCTCTCAACAGCCATTATCTCTCACCATTGCCTCATCAATCACTGACCACCATCTTCTTTTTACTCCTGGCTGACTCACCACCAATGCAGGTCAGGTTCTTGGCTTTGCTCAGGAAAGAACTCAAGAGCAAGGCTGGGCGTGGTGGCTCACACCTGTAATCCCAGCCCTTTGAGAGGCTGAGGCAGAAGGATCACTTGAGCCTAGGAGTTCAAGACCAGCCTGGGCAACATAGCAAGACCCTGTCCCTACTTAAAAAAAGAATTCAAGAGCAAGCTGGTGATGAAAGAAAGCATCTTTATTAAAGTGGCCGTGGTGTCACATCTCTGTAACTGCTCCTGCAGAACAAAGCTAGTGCATAGGCAGTGCACTGAGTAACAACATATGGGTGCTTCGAGGTCATATTTATATCTACTTCTAATGACATGCTAATTAAGAGGTGGGTTATTCAGAAATAGCTGGAAAATGAATGTTAACTCTCTGGGTATTGCCATGGCAAAGGGTAGTAACTTCAGGCTTCTCCAGACATCAGTAGACTGTGGGAGTGCTGGTGGGAGTGTCTTATGGGGATGGGCACCAAGGGCAACTGGAGGTCCTTTCAGCACCTCTTCCTGGTTTCTGCCAGTCATCCATCTGGTCTGGAAATGAGTCTTGCCTGCCTCCTACCTCATGTGGAGTTACTCACTCAGGCATTCATTCAACAAATATTTTTTGAGAAATATACTCAGAATTTGGTTAGGTGCTGGATACACATAAAAGAAAAAATAGACAAAATCTCTACCATGAAGGAATGGAAATACTTATTGAGCAACCTATATGTATCATGCACTGTACTGAGGCTGTGAAGATGAGTGCAGTTCCTGCCTTCAAATTCTTGTTAAAGAAACAGATATATACAAATAGTCACAACCCAGAAATTTTACATGCCATTACTAGAAAGAGGAAGGGTTCCAAGAGATGGGTACGTTGAACTCATTATAGAGGGCATCTGGCAAAGACGTGCAAATTATACCTGTATCATCTTGTAGGTTTGTTCATGAATGGGACATATGCAGGTTGCTTTTCGTCCATGTGATGAAGAGGTATTTGATCATAATCGGGACCCACCTTTACAAGTTTGTTCAGCGTAAGGCAACTAGAATTGTGAGTAAGCCTGAAACCTGTATCACAGAAGAATACAAAATTTTCATTCTTTTTTTTTTTTTTGAGAAGGAGTATCACTCTGTCACCAGGCTGGAGTGCAATGGTGCGATTTTTGGCTCACTGCAACCTCCACCTCCTGAGTTCAAGTGATTCTTGTGCCTTAGCCTCCCGAGTAGCTGGGACTACAGGCATGTGCCACCACACCCAGCTAATTTTTGTATTTTTAATAGAGACAGGGTTTTTCCAGGTTAGCCACGAAGGTCTTGATCTCCTGACTTCATGATCTGCCCACCTCAGCCTCCTAAAGCGCTGGGATTACAGGTGTGAGTCACTGCATCCAGCCTATTTCTTTTTTTAATACGTATTATTTTACTTTATTTTGTTTTATTTATTTGCCCAGGCTGGAGTGCAGTGACATAATCTCGACTTGCTGCAACTTCTGCTTCCTGGGTTCAAGCAATTCTCATGCTTCAGCCTCCCAAGTAGCTGGGACCACAGGCACCTGTCATCATGCCCTGCTAATTTTTGTATTTTTAGTAGAGAGGCAGTTTGACCATGTTGGGCAGGCTGGTCTCCAACTCCTGACTTCAGTGATTTCTGGACTCACCCTCCCAAAGTGCTGGGATTATAGGCATGAACCATGGCAGATGGCCGGAATTTGGATTATTTCTATAACCTTGAGGTGAGAAATCCTAGGGTTGGAGTTTGCTTGATGGGCACACAATATATGAAGAGCTGTTATATAAAATGAACAATGGTCATGTACTATGTGGCTGCAAAGGATGGCTTTAGGACACAACTGGAAATTTCAGGGAACACACTTAGGGCTAAATATGACCTAAATGTTAGGGCTAAATATTAGATGAGGAAAATCTTTCTAACAGAGCAGTTTGTCAGTGGAAGGATATATTTGTGAAGTAGGACTTTCCCTGTGGTTGAAGGCATTCAAACCAAAGTTGGAGAGGCCCCTCTAACATGTGATGAAGAGTCAGTTGCTGATTTGTGTTTTGGACTAAATGGCCACTGAGATCATATTTAGCCCTGAAATTCTCATGTTTTATAAACCTTTACATGTTGGATTTAAAATTTTTTATCATGCATTGCTATTTTGCTTTGTGTATATAAATCAATGCTTGCTTAATTCAGTTGTGAACTTCCCCAGAGCCTGAGAAAAAGACTGGGTGGTGTATTGAAGAGATCATGGATTTGAAATCTGTTCTAATATCAAAAAGCCGTGTTTCTTATGGGCAGGCTGTTCACTTTCTCTGCAACTCCACTTTCACATCTATGAAATGTATGTAGTAAAACTTATTCTGTTGCATTGCTATGGGACAAGATAGCATGTGTGGGTAAAGTACCTTGAACAGAGTGACACACAAAATGGATGCACATTTAGTGGAAGTATATTTGCTTCAGTTCATTCTCATATGCTGCTACCCCATTGGCACCTGATGCTGTGGAATGCACAGATCAGTTCTGACCCCAAAGATTTGGAAGATGAAGGCCAAATGCTGGTTGCAATACTGTGGCCCAAGCCAGAGAATCCATGATGGCTGATTCTTCCCCCAGAGGCAGGGGGATTTTGCTCTGTATTCCATGCTTTCAGAGCTCTCTCTTCTCCTTCTTTACACTATTCCTTCCTGGGGTTTTCAGTGTTCTTCACTTTAGGTCCTGAAGCTGCTTGTGTCTGGGTCAGTGGTTTCTGAGCACCCTCTAGGGACAACAGAGAGATTTGTTCCATTTGAGAGAACAGATTTTTCTCATTATGAGTTGCTGGATCAAATGGGATGTGTAAGGAGCAAGCGAGGTGTGGAGGGAGGAGCAAGAGAGGAGGACCCAGCTTCCTTGGGCTCAGCCCCACTAGCACTGCTCCAGTGCAGCTGCCTTTTCCTATATATCCAATCTTCAGATATCTCTGAGACAATAAGCAACCCAGGATTAAGAAAAAGATTCCCTTCTCTTCCTAACACAGGTGGTCAGGTGAGAGTGTGTCTCAATGGGAATATAACTGACTCTCTAGTGAACTCTGAACAAGCCAATGACTCAAGTCCAGAGTTAAACTCACTAAAGATGATGCATAAATTACCTCTTCTGACAATCCAGATGGCATGTCTTGCTCAATCCTCAGAAAAGATGGGAGGTGAGTAATGTCCCCCAAAGATATACATACCCTAATCACTGGAAGCTGTGAATGTTATCCTATATGGCAAAAGGGACTTTGCAGATGTGATTAAGGATCTTGAGAAGGGGAGGTTATCTTGAATTAACTGGTTGGGCCCTAAATGTAATTGCAAGCATCCCTAGAAGAGGGGGCAGAGGGGGATTTGACTATGGAGAGGAAAGGAAATAAGATGATGGAAGCAGGGACTGGAATGATATGCCTTGAAGATGGGGGAGAGGTTTACACACCCAAAAATCCCAGGCAGTCACCAGAAGGTAAACAAAGTAAGAAAATGGATTCTCTCCTTAGAGATTCTACAAGGAACATGCCCTACCAACACCTGACTTTCAGCACAGTGAAACTGATTTTGGACTTCTGACACACAGAACTGTAAGAGAATAAACGTGTTATTTTTAGCCATTTACTTTTTGCTAATTTTCTATAGCAGCCATAGGAAATAAATAAATATAGGGGTTAATGTCTCCACACTTTTAGTTTATATCATTTGCCCCTTTGGAAGTTGATCTGAATTGCAGATATTACATTATTTTTGCTAATATTAGGACTAAGGAAACCCAGCTTGTGTGAGTTTTTTGCACTTAAGTCCACTGGCAGTTGTCTACATGGGATGTCAAAGGTTGGGGAACAGCCAGAAAATCTCATCTGCTGATGTTACTCCAATGTCTATGCCTATATTATTATGGAATACATAATATCTAGAATTACTCTTGCATTAAAAGCAAGGTTTTCCATAGAAAGAATTTAATTTGTGTCTGGGTTGCTAAATCAGGAAATAGTGCACATGAGGTGAAGCAGAGGAGATTACCTAGCTATGATTTTTTAGTAGAAGAAATCCATCAGCATTGCGAGGTAATCTTATATATGTTAAAAATAAAAACAAATAGAGGATGTACAGAAATAATAAAAAAGTTTAAGTTTTTACCAAATCAGCTTTAGATTTAAAATATATGTGTGTATTTACACAAAAATAAAACATTTAAAAAAATAAAAAAGGAATATTAATAGTATTAGCCCATAGACTCGTTATGAAATTAAATGGAATACTATACATGAGGCAATTAGCAAATAAGTACATGCTAGAATTACTTCATAATTGATGGTATTTAAAGCATATGTTGTGCTTTAACTTTTAAATAAATAAGAAAATAACATTTTTGAAAAAGCACGGTTTTCACAAATGTGTGGCCTATTGAATATTTTAATTCTGTAATCACAACACTGTTTAAACTCATGCCACTTAAAATGCTCCTCATGCTTGGTTACTTGTACAACAAAATGACAAAATTGTACCTGAATGTAAAAGAGTGCATTGCTTCCTTCATGGAAAGCCTTTGCTTGAAACAAACACTCAGCTGAAGTAAATAGTATAGTGATTCATGGCTTTACTAGTCTCTATTTCTTCCATGATAGTGAATAGTTCATGGACTGACAGCTGATCTGTGGGTGTCACCTTGGGCAGCCCTGCTTCACCACAATGGATCATTCAGTCTTCAGGGTTGAGATCTCAGCCCCATTCTCTGTCCCTGGCCTGGCCAGTGTCAACTCTGAGCCTGGTCCTTTTGATCACAGTGGATCACCTGTGTGCCTCAGCCTCACGACACATCCCAGCACTAGCAACATGAACACCAATGTCTTGAAGGAGCACTCTAGGGCTTGCTAAGTTGGTTGGGACAGTGAATAGAATTACCAACCTATAAGGTTATATAAAAGTAACCGTTTTCCAACTGCAGGACTTGCCAGTAGCTTTTATAGCTAATGTGCATTGTAAAACTGGAAGCTACACTAAGTGTTCCCTTTTTCAGTTTTTTCATGCCCCTTGTTGATGGGACAACCATGGACTCCTCACCGAGTCAATGGTCTCCCAACCGAGTTCATGGATGGGACCAGAAAGTTCAACTGTATTCCTGCTCTGATTACATCCTTCCCAGGCAAGCAAGAACTGCATCCCAGGAATCCCTGTCCAGGAAAAACTTCCTACTGCTCAGGCATCAGGCTTAGGTAGCTGCTGGCTGCATACCTCTCTGACATGCCATCCCACTCCGAACATTCCATCCTCTCAGCAGCCTCCACCTCCTCGGTGGCCTCTCCTGGGTCCAGCACCTCTGTGACTCCCAAACATGCTCCTCCACCTTGATTGTCTTTAGGCTCTCAGCAGCATGCACTGTGATGTCTCTGAGGTGTCATCCTTATGCACAGCCTTCATGCCAGCATTTTCTGGGCTTGTGCCTCTGCAGCCAAAACTGAGGAGGAAGCGAGGATGAGGCAACTCATCAGCCAGGGACAGCAAAGACTCTGTAACAAGGGGAGGGCAAAGGACATAGCCTTTTCTAAGACTGAGAAGTCCTGAGCACCACACCCTTGCCTCCATTCTGAAAGGTCCATTTATCACACCATTATCAGCTTCTGGGACCTAAGAGGCTGCTACCAGGAGAGGGGTGGGAGGAGGAAGAGGCATGTGGTCATTCAGCTGCAGCCCAAAGGCACAACTGCCACCCCAGACAGCCAAGGCTGGACAAGGGAGTGGGACAGCCAGTAGCTAGGAGCTCACACTGTCAGGTAGCCTGCTTGTGTTGAGACACCAGCTCTACACTGACTGTCTGTAGAGACTGGGCAAGTTGATTACTGTCCAGTGCCTCAGTTTCCCTAGCTCTAAAATGAAGATAGTAATTGTGCCTATCATAAATGGGTATGAGTTTGGCAATGCCTGGTGCATTATATTGAGAACAAGTGCCTTACACATTGTGGGTACCCAGTGGGCCAGTTTACACCCCCTCAGAGAAGAGCCATCAGTGGGCATCTGAGGGAGCCTGGAACCCTGCATCCTGCAGGTGCCTAGGGTCCTGTGCCCAGGAGAAGCCACTCCCCCACCCCACAGCAGTCTACAGAGCACCACCTTGCCATACATACACTTCTTTGTGCAGGTGTCATAAGGGAGCTGTGGGCCTTTCTGGGCTCTGTCCTTCCCTGGCTGGACTGTAGAGAGCCCAGGACCCTGCCTTCTTAAGCCAGGCCCTTTTCTCCCTCCCTCCCCCAAGCTTACAGCCTCCTCACCCCTCAGCCTCAGACTCCGGACTAATCTTATTATGTCCTTTATCACTGTTGCATCAGGGGCTGCAAGAAGCTCAGGTCACCTTCCCCCCATAGCCCTGGACACTCCTTTTCTGACCCCATCTGCTGAAACCTTTCCTCTGAGCCCTCGAGACTCCAGGGCAGCCTCTCCCTGGAATATTCTCTCCCTTGCTGTTTGGACTGAAAGCTAGCTCTCCCGTGAGACCAGCTTCCCCACCCTGGGTGTCCTCCTGTGCTTTCCTTGCTCTCTGCCCCTCAAACCCTCACTGGAGTCAGACAGGTCCTTACAGACCATCTCCTGCACCCATTCTGAGGGGCCCTCTGGTTCCAAATCCCTGCACAGGTTCTGTGACTGGGCCTTCTCCCTTTTCTGGCACCACTCCACCAGATTGCTCTTGTGGGGCACAGCGTGGTTTCCATCTAGCTCAACCCAACCACCTGTCATCAGGCCTCATCTTTCTTCACCCATGAGCATTTCCCCTCAGTGGATCCTCACCACTTCCCAGCCTGAAACATTTCCAGGAAACGAGGCACTTATTTGCAGTCTTAATTCTTCAGCCACATGCTATTGTGCTCAAAGACTGATAAACATCATGGTGTTTTTAAGCCTTTAGGGAAGTGGAAGGACACCAGGGGCTGCTGTGTAAGTACCTCTCTGCTGTACCAAGTAAGATTGGGAGAGGAAACTGAACCACCAAGCCACATCTCATCACTGGAGACCTCCCCTGGCCCGCACTCATCTTGGGCCTCCCTGTTCTCTCCATCTGCTACTGGGGCGCTGATCAGGTAGTTAGTGATGCTGTCACTGAACTGACTGCCTGTGGGGACTGATTGTCCTTGGTACATTCCAGGCTCCACCACAGTCTGTGCATCCACAGGCAACTATGGGCCTGGCTGCTCTCTGCCATCAGGTTTCCCTTCCATTTTTAAAACTTCATAAGAAATCCTATTTAAAAGCAGTTTCTCCCGCAGTCCCACATAGAATACAAGAACTATTTTCATTTCTTTCTTATTTTCTATCATTGTCTAAAAACACTTTTTTTAATGAAGTAAGACCCAGTTTTGTTGACTGTATCTAATTTTAACCTATTAAATGGGAACTTTTTTTAAAGTCTAAAAACATCAAGTGTTGGCTGGGGCGGTTAGGAAACGTCTATTTTCATACATTGCTGAGAACGTAAGTTACTATAGTCACTTTGGAGAATAATTTGTGGTGTCTCAACAAAGCTCAACTTATTTCAAGGATACAAGATGGAATTATTATTCAAAACCAAGTCAGTATAATTCCACATCATCAGAGAAAAGGAGAAAAACCATATAATTCTCTCAGTTGATGAAGAAAAAAAAAACTTGATACAATTTAAAAAATCCATGATAAACAATCTTAGCAAACTAAGACTAGAAAGAAACTTTGATTTATAGTCCTTTGGATATATACCCAGTAATGGGATTGCTGGGTCAAATGGAATTTCTATTTCTAGGTCCTTGAGGAATCACCACACTGTCTTCCACAATAGTTGAACTAATTTACACTCCCACCAACAGTGTAAGAGTGTTCCTATTTCTCCACATCCTCTCCAGCATCTGTTGTCTCCAGATTTTTTAATGATCGCCATTCTAACTGGCATGAGGTGGTATCTCAATGTAGTTTTGATTTGCATTTCTCTAATGACCAGTGATGATGAGCATTTCTTCATGTGTTTGTTGGCTTCA
>PVKV010040575.1:0-12133 GCA_004027835.1 Alouatta palliata
TTGCCGATTCACTCTAATGACTGTTTCTTTTGCTGTGCAGAAGCTGTGGAGTTTGATTAGGTCCCATTTGTCTATTTTGGCTTTTGTTGCCAATGCTTTTGATGTTTTGGTCATGAAGTCCTTGCCTACGCCTATGTCCTGAATGGTTTTGCCTAGATTTTCTTCTAGGGTTTTTATGGTGTTAGGTCTTATGTTTAAGGTTTGAGTTTTAAAATAAATAAGGTTTAATTTTCTCCCCCCCAAAAAACAATAATTTACCTTTGTCTTTACATTCCAGATATTGACAAACCCAGAATGGTCAAAGGATTGTAAGACCAACACTCAATATCTAAAATAGAGTGGTAAAGATAAATTTATTGATTTTTATAATTAGAGAGTTATGCTGATCAGGCACAACAGACTACTGATGATATGTAATAATTGCAGGAAGCAAAGATTTCTTCCCATAAGAAGGTTGTGGCTTTGACATAGACAAACAAAAAACAGACAAGAAATAAACACCATGACTTTTAGTCAATAGTATGGCCTTGCAAATAGTGTCTCAGGTTCCCAAACTAAGCAGAGGCTAGGAAGGGGCCAGGTGATGTGATAATGCTGGAATGCAGATAAACAAAGGAGGCTCCTTTTACAAACTGACTAAACAGGGAGGTTTCTCATGATTTACAGGGAACCCAGGGCAAGGTCTGACCACTTAACTTTTCATGAGTTGGTCACCACTCTAACAAACTTCCAATTACTGGCCCTCAGAGCTGGATTATATTAGAATTGTGGCTTATTCCTCCACTCACTCGTGTCCTATAAAAGTTTCCCTTACATATTCAACAACAACAAAAAACAATGTCCAAATAAAAAGCAAAAAATAAAATAAAAATAAAACCAGATTCTACTATACAGACAATAGCAAAAGCAGAATAATCAGCAGGAGAATAAAAAGGTTAATGACAAAAAACAAAAATAATTACCAAATGGTATACTTTTAAGCCCAAAATGTATAATAACCTGATACAAAAGCCTAATTATTTATAATACAAAATAATATATTTATATAAATAACTATACAAATATCAGGCTTAATTTTCCCAAAATCTTGGTATAACACTATACAAAGCCCTGTTTGGTTACAAATCCTGAGATAAATTTAGCAAAAAGTAAATTTGGCAAAAAGAGCTCAGTGGAAGTCATCAGAACTGAGACCGTTGTTGAAACGAACTTGTCTGGCCCACAATAGAGAGTCTGAGCAGAAGCGGCTCATTGAGAATCCCTGTTGCTCTCAGCATCCTCTGTAATATGCTAAGCAAAGATCTTCAAACAGTCTCAAGTAGAACTATGTACGATCTAGTACAGTTCCAATAAAACTGTTGCTGTACTACTACCTAAGAAAGAAATGCTGCCTTTCTCTGCTCCTACACTGAAAGGTGAAATATTTCACTGTGTTTTAAGAACCTGGACCTTCAACCTAGTTTCTAGGAAATAGGTTTTCTCCTTTCTGGTCACTGTACTGTAGTTAATCACAGACCATAACATGAGGCTACCCAGATTTCATAGCACATTTCTTGGGAAGCATTTCAGTGCTTAATTTATATAATTATTTTGGAAAACATTTATTGAATGACAATTATGTCCCAAATATTGTGTGTTGGATATTCAGCAATATTTGTCCATCGAGTGTTCACCATTTGTCTGTGATTAGGCTATGTACTTAGAAAGCTCTACAATTAGTTGTTAATGTTGTCTTCCAGTTTTTGTCAATTCAACTTCAAAATATAAAATTGTAAGTTTTTCTTCTATTACTCACATATTTACATGTAAAGAGTAGAAAAGTCTGGCATCCTGACTTTTTGAAGAAAAATAGATGCTAGAAGAAAAGGTCATTTGATGTTTTACTTTGCCATTAAAATATCCAACTGGAGCAGAGGAAAAAAATACCTAAGATCTTAACAAGGCCATTTTTAGTATCTACATTCACAGAATAGTCATATTAATGAAATAATTTCATTACTAAAATAAATTTTCTTCCATAATGACACAAGCATCTACCCAAATCATTTAACTTCCAAATTTAGAAGTTCACTCTTAATTTTCTCATTCACTTCTAGTCTATCAGTCTGTTCTGCTTGACTACTACCCTCCCAAAATGTATCCCAAATCGACCCCCTGATTTCCACTGCATAGGGAGTTCCCTAATACTTGCTCTGATTATTGTCACAGCCTACCACATCCTCTCATTTGCTCTATTCCTGCCTTTCTATAATCCACTTCCTAACAAGCAGCCAAAAATATCACTTTAAAATATACACCACATAAGTGAAAACAGACACAAAGAACAATGGAATGGAATAGAGAACACAAAATAAGACTGCATATCTACAGCTATCTGATCTTTGACAAACCTGGCAAAAACAAAAAATGGGGAAAGTATTCCCTACTCAATAAATGGTGCTGGGATAACTGGGTAGCCATATACAGAAGATTGAAACTGAACCTATTCCTTATACCAAATTTAAAAAAATAACTCAAGATGAGTTAAAGATTTAAATGTAAAATCCCAAACGATAAAAAACCCTGGAATACTACCCAGGTAATACCATTTTGGACACAGGAAAAGGCAAAGATTTTATGATGAAGACACCAATAGCAATTGCAACGAAAGCAAAAATTAACAAATGGGTTCTAGTTAAACTACAGAGTTTCTGCACAGGGAAGGAAGAAAAAATTATTGTAAGCAGTGATTCACACCATGAAACATACAGTAACTTATCAGAATATATAGTATCACCAAAATGAAAACTCAAAGATGTTACTTTGAAAGAATAATCCAAAATGTATCTTGTAAAAGAAGACTAACATCTATCTCTATTTCTTTCAAGTAAATTCTCTTCGTTAGCTACACCAAATCCCAGAAACTATATTATAAATATTTTCTTATACATAAATTTTTGAGCCCATACACAGAATGTTTTTTAAATAATCAAAATGAAAATCTGGGCATTCAGTTTCTCCAGTGAGATAAGACTTTCCCTTTAAAAGATAAGACATTCAGACTATCATTAATGCCAGGCGAGGTATCAGGGCCACGGCATTGGAAAGGGGTCAACTTGCAGGTTGGTAAAAAGCATTTATTGATGACAGTATAGGTTTGAGAAGGAAAGTTTTATTAGATAGGAAGTACGCTGCAGAGGGCTGTGGTGGTTACCTCGGCAAGACAGGAGTGAACGTGCTGTGGCGGATATTCCTTGGGAACATTTATGTACCTTAAAGTGGGAGCTTAAGGGTCCTTTGGACCCTATTAGCCATGTAGATTATGATAAAGGATTACATTTGTAGACATTTTAGTGCCTTCATGTCAGCAAGGGTTGCACAATGAGTTTTGACATGCATGCATTCCGGAGATACACAGAAATTCTAGTTTCTTTCAAGTTTCTTTTTGGAAAGAGGCCTAGATCCAGATGCTAACTTTAAATAATAAGGAAATTTGATTACTTATACATTCCTCAGATAAGGAGTTTTGTCTCTGGTCCGTTTGGTGTCACCAGGTGATCTTTCCTCTCCTCAATTAATAACAGAAAATATCTGTTAGGCACATGACCTCACAGTAGACATTATATGAATAAGTTAATGTGGCATGATTCCTATTTATTGGTAAAATATGAAAGGAAAAAAAAAACAAGTACATACAATTCTGCTATTTATGTTGAGTCTTGGTCTGTGTCCACATTTGTCTGTCTACCATATATACCCATCAAAATAAACGAAAGCAAGTTTCAGGAAAAAAGTAATAAAATCTTTACAGCAAAGATAATACTGGCCCAATGTGTTCATTTTGGCTGTTTATGGCCTAATACTTGATAAATACAGAGAAAGTATTAAACATTTTAATAACTATGTCTAGTGAATAGTTCATGAGCCATTCCCAAAAGTCCTTTGTGTAAATAACATTTAAGTAACTCTCACATGCCATGCGAAGTGATTGAGCCTGGGGATAAAATCATGAACCACAAGATCAAGGTCCTTATCACTTATCTCAAAGGTAGTAATAAGAACTATAAGAAAAGTGAACCAGCATAAAATGAGAAGAACTGGCTAGTGAGAAGGAACAAGTAGTGTGTAGGTGGTCAGGGAAAGCCATTATACTAAATCCCTGGCCATTCTGTTTATTGAGTCCATGAATGCTTTGAATAAGAAAAAAGTGATTTGCTTATCATTTGCTAATAAAAAAAAATCTGAGAAACAGCCAACACATAGGTGAGTTGAGATTAAAAATAGCAGGAAGAAATAGGCCAAATTCATGAAAAATAAAATTAATATAGATAAACATAGTCTAGGCTTTATCAAAACTATGTGAGCATAAGCTCAGGACAGGAAAGATGGTCTGGAATCTTTGCTCTACAACTTATTTACTGCATGAACTGGAACAAGTCATTTAACGTCTTTGTGTTTCCATTTATTCATCCACAAAACAGGTGTAATAAAAACAGTACTGGGCCAGGCGCGGTGGCTCACGCCTGTAATCCTAGCACTTTGGGAGGCCAAGGTGGGTGGATCACCTGAGGTCAGGAGTTCAAGACCAGACTGGCCATCATGGTGAAACCCCATCTTTGAAATAAAAAAATAAATAAATAAAAATAAACAGTACTGATCTTTTATGAATGCTGTTGGATTAAATGACCTTAAAAGATTATCAGTCACAGACTCAACCCTCAATGAATGTTAGTTAAATTACTGCTGTGTTAGTTTTTAAAAAAGGAGCTGTTTTGCCTAAAAGCTCAATGTGAATCAACAGTGTGATGAGATAGCCCAACTATATTGACCTAGGGCTGCATTTAAAAAATAAAATATCAAGAACGAGAAGTCTAGAGGAATACTGACAAATGTTCATACAGCCCCTGGCCATGCTCCTCCCTCCTGGCCCCTCTGCCTTCTGCTGTCTCTGTTTTTCCGTATTTATCTCTTTTATACATGTTTCTCTCCCTATCTTGCTCTGTCTCTTTCTATGCCACTTCTTTTCTGTCCTTTAGAGGAAATGTCACCATTCCTAAGTGCATCTAGAGGAGAGCAAAACCTTCTCGATGTCCTCCTCCTCCTTCTCTGGTGAAGGCAGGGAGTGGGAAAATGGAACGGCCGTTCTATAAACAGAAACCACCTCCCTAAAGAGTCACACAAGCTGCTTTCAAGAGAATCCAAGTCAGACAGTTTCAACCAAGCCTGTGCAGCTTAGCAGGAAACAAGAAGACTCAATGGAGCAATTATAGGGAAGAAGGTATTTGGATTAAAAATAGATACACTTTTTACCTAAAATTTTCTGGAATTAACAATAGTATGCTCATAAAACAATAAATTTTTTCTCACCCAAAAGTTTGAGAAGAGGCTGGAGGCCCTATGATTATGTGTAATCCTGACAGCTGGACTTGAGCATCCTTGAAAAGGCTTGTCAAGTTAACAGTGCTTATAGACAAAATCACTGACTTTGTATTTGCTGTGATTTGAAGTGCAACAGAGACCCTCCAATGAAACAAACAAGTAATAACATAATTTTGACTCCAAAATGGAACAAGACTTGGATTGTTCCATTGGATCTTGTGAAAATGGAAAATATTGTCCAGCAGGAGTTATTTTTTAGTCATCATTCTTTTCCTGTGAATTTATTTTCCAACTGGACAATGGAACATATATAGGCGATTATAAAATAGACTCCATTTTATATGTAAAATAGGCAACTGGAGAGAAGCTATGAAGAATAAAATCCACTGGGTTATGTACTTCCTTTTGATTCTATGTCTTTTGATTTAGGAAGGCATTATAAATATGATTGAATAACAAATCTCTGCAAAATATCTATGTCATATAGTTATCATCAATTACTTGACCATACAGATATGAGAATAAATGCACATAATTAAACTAAAATGTTACCATTTTCAGTATACCCAATATTATTGCTTTGCTAAGTATATCAAAAAGAAAAACTCATTCTTCACTATTATTTGCAACCTAAGTGCAATTGTCAATGCTATTTAAGGATAAAATATAAAAATAAAAAGGAAAGGGGGCATATAAAGTCAGTATCCAAAATATAACTACTTCTGAAACAGATTCTTAAAAAATCACTTGATGTATTTGCTATAGATACACTCACCTTGAAATTTTACTACCTACTTGCTAATGAGGATATAAAAATTACTCATTTTATATAATGGTTTAGGAAGCAGGATTTTTTTTAACAGCATAAAATTCATTGTGGAAGTCAGTAGTTGACTTAAATTGCATTTTTTTCCTCACTTGCCATTTAGAAAACTGAAAGAGCAACTATTCCAAGAGAGAAACATGCTTGAGGGCAGGGACACAGCTCTCAGGCACTGGAATATCCTCTCCCTGTTCCTCTAGAATAGCAAGCTACTAAAGAAACGTTTTCGGGAGGAATTTTGAGAGATCAAGTTTGAAGATGTGTCAGTGTAGAAGGGAACACACTGAGTAAGCAACAAGTTATGCGGATAAAAAGTAATACATATAAGGTCAGGCACGGTGGCTCATGCCTGTAATCCCAGCACTTTGGGAGGCCAAGGCAGTTGGATCACCTGAGGTCAGAGGTTTGAGACCAACCTGGGCAACTTGGTGAAACCCCATCACTACTAAAAATACAAAATTTAGCCAGGCGTGGTAGCGGGCATCTGTAATCCCAGCTACTTGGGAGGCTGAGACTTGAGAATCTTTTGAACTCAGGAGATTGAGTTTGCAGTGAGCCAAGATCCCACCACTGCACTCCAGCCTGGCTGACGGAGTGAGACTCTGTCTCAAACAACAACAGAAAAGTAATGCAGATAAAAAGTCAGAGATAAACTCTGAAGATGCATTGAGCAGGTAAAAGAAGACAAACAGTGTGACAGAGACAAGACAAAGAGTGCAGAGATGGTTTAGAGAAGAAAAGGAAGTCAAACATGTTACCCAGTCATGCTGTTACATTTTACTGTGCCCAGTATAAAGGTCCTGAGGAATATCTTGAGTAGTTCTCAGGAGTTCAATATTTTTATTTTGTTCCTGCAGCCCATCATTTCATTTTATTCAGAACAAGCAACTGAACTTTTCTGTGATAATTGATGAAGAAACCTTTAAGTCCTTGGAACATTATATTATTGCCACAAACCTGATCCTGCCTCTTCTACAGATGGTGCTACTAGAATGTATCTTTTATTTCTTTCCCAAAGGTCATTCTGCAAAGTCAAACATCAAAGAAAAGGAGAAACTGGTGAACTCTTTTTCTGACTTTAGCAATTATTTCATAAGTTTCATTTTGCCTTTTTTTCCTCCCACAGTAAGATTGAACGGGACACACTTACTAAATCTTCTGCCAAGCCAGGAAAACAGGTCTTGCCACACAGTAAGTTTTTGGGTTACAAGAGCAAGTAGTCAAAATACTGAAAGAGACATCGTTCTTCTCACCACCAAAACCGTGTGATCTGGGGCAAAGTTATTTCCCCTCTCTGGGTTTCTGTTTTGTCCACTGAAAAATAAGAATCCTTAATTGGGTGCCTGCTAATGTCTTTCATATTTTTAAAATTATGTTAGTCTATAAAACATAGTGGCAAAATAATGATTTCTAAAAGAAGTCACCTCATTCAATTCTTATTTGACTTAGTCCTTTATAATGTATGTATTTAATGTTTTAATACATGTGTAAACATTTTATATTGTAATCTTAACTTTCTTCTGATGAGTTTTAATGCATCTAATTCTACTTGGCTATCATGGGAAGAGTTATGACACAACCGCTCTACTAAAGTGAAAGATATTAGTTTGTTGAAAGACACACACACCAAACCTATCATTTCTTCCCATCTAAAATGATTTCTTGCATGACAAAGGGTAGGAAGAAGATAATGTCATCTTCATCAGTCAAAACTTTATGGTATAGTATCAAGAAAAATGGATCTCAAAAAATATGCACTAGTTTCTAGCAATTAAAAAACATAGTGTAAATATTGGCTATTTTTAAAAGGGGAGCTGAGCTTGAGGTTATTTGTGAATGTGTACCAAAAAAACCCGATGTGATTCCTTTAAATAAGTGCAATTATCTCAGCCACCAATGATCATACTGTGGGAAGTATAAGCAGAATCTTATAGCAATAATCTTTGGAAAATTCTAGCAAAATTCCAGAGCATCAAAATTTTGCAAATAGTCAAATGATGCTCCAGTCTTCAGATTATAAAAACTACAAATTAACCCACTGACTTGATACTCAGGAAACATCTGGAGGAATCAGTAAACATGAAAGTTCATTCACCCTTAGAAAAGACTATAATGATCTGATGAACCTCGAGAACGATGGCTCATGCCACATTAAATTTGCTTCTTTTTGTTAAAAGCATATTAAAATTTTCAAGCCAGATTATGTTACATAGAACATATTGCAATATCACCTTGGTTCTACTAAATCTAACACATTTTAATCAATGACCTGAATGAACACATTGTTATTTGTGGACAAACATGATAACTTTTGTAATAGATAAAAGGATAGACATAATGCCAAATGAAACATGCATAAATTTAAGCTCTAAATTGGGTTTCAGGACAATTGTACATATATACAATCAGAAAGTCAAATCTTGAAAGTAATTCTTGTGAAAATTATAGTGAGTTACAGCTTGAGCTAGAGATTGCTCTATATGTGCTCTGTAGAAATATGTGTTTACATAAGTACTAAATAAATAATCAGAGCCAGAGAGAAGGAGTTCTGCCTTAATCAATCCCCATTCTTAAATGGCAAATAATAAGGCCCTATCATCAAAATAAAATGAACAGCTTAGCTCTATGGAGTCTTTAAAGAGTGCTAGGCAGTATTTCAAGTACTTTATATGCATAATCTTATTTTATCATTATGTAAATTTCATGAAATAGCCACTGTCCATTCCCATTTAACAACCTAAAAAACTGAGGCTTAAAAAGGATAATGAACATGTCCAATGTAAAACAGCTAATGAGAGAATAAGTCCTGACTTAAAAACATTCTTGATACAATACCCATTTTTTTGCCACTGCAACTTATAACCTCCCTAGTATAGAGGTTAGAAAGCCAGAAACCCTGAGCCAAGTTTTTAGACAAATTATGTACACCAGCTGATAGGAACAGAAACATCTTCTTCAGTATAATTATATGTCCTCAATAGCACACCCCTAAAAATGGCTTCAACAAACATTGCCGATAGCCATCATGCAGAGCTCAGTACCAATTAATTTCAGATGAAAATAGTCCTTGGCTAATACATTTAAAATTTAGTTCAACAATGATAACGCACTACTACTTCTGGACCTAAAAAATACATTTTAGAACATCTAAATAATGTACAAAGGAAATCACCGAATCACTTTATTTGATCATTATTGGAGTTTTCAAGAAACTGCTAAGCTTAGGGTAATTGTAGAAAATGGACACAGATGTCAATTAATATTTTTAAAGGGTAAATAATATTTATCCTTTTAAAGGTCAAATAATATTAAAAGGTGCATTTAAAAGGTCAAATAATATTTAAAAGTTGCATTTTCTGTAACAGAGGACTAACTGTTAAGGACAAATGGAAAAACTGGAAAATATGGAAGAGAGGCCACCAATAAAATTCTCTTCAGAAGAAGAAAACACCATTCTAGACCTCAGATTATGTCCACAAACAATTTTCAAATATAATATTCAACAAACATAAAAATGAGATAGCAAAGGAAAAGTAACACTAAATTTTACAAAAAATATTTAAAAATTAATAATAGCAGATTGAAAGGGAGATTGAATATACTGTAATTATTAGACTTAAACTTTTAAATAACCGCTTGTTTTATTCAAGAGTTTGAATAAACATTTTAGCAGAAAACAAACTATAAAAATTATTTTGCAGCTTTAAAACCAAAAATCTATAATTTACAAATACAAGAGCTAAAATTTTAAAATGAGATGTGTTTAATAGTAAATTAGACACAATTGAAGAGATAATTAGAAAACTAAGTTATGTCAGAAAATATTTATTGAGAATTAAGCATAGCAGAGAGACAGAAACAAGACTGGGTAAGAGAGATATTGGACACAGTGCGAAGTTCCAACATATGTGTACTTAGAACTTTAGAAAGAGAGAAGTCTATGAAACAAAGGCAGTATTAACCAAGAGTTTTCCAAAGCTAATGAAAGACAACACTTTACTGATTCAAACATTCAATTATTCCCAAAGCACACTGAATTTAAAAAAACTGCAAAAATAGAAGAATACAATTCTTCTATAAATAGAAAGAATACAAAATACAAAGAGCTTAATCTTAACAGAAAGAATGGAAGCAAGGGAAATAGTATTTTCAATGCTATATTAGTTCATTTTCATGCTGCTCTAAAGAACTGCCCAAGACTGGGTAATTTATAAAGAAAAGACGTTTAATTTAACTCACAGTTTCACATGACTGGCATGGGGAGCGGTGTTCCTCAGGAAACTTAGGACGGAAGGCACATCTTCACAACGCAGCAAGAAAGAGAATGAGCTCAAGCGGGGGAGATGCCAGAGGCTTATATAGCCATCAGATCTAGTAAGTCTCACTAATTATCACGAGAACAGCATGGGGAAAACCTCCCCCATGAATCAATTACCTCCACCTGGTCAATTACCTACACCTGGTCAGTTACCTCCACCTGGTCCTACCTTCGACCTGTGGGGATTACAGGGATTACAATTCAAGGTGAGATTTGGGTGCAGACACAGAGCCAAGCCATATCAAATGTGCAAAAAAATAAGCTACTAACATTAAATTCCACACCCAGTGAAAATAAGAGTGAAAGTATAATGAGGAAATTTTCATACAACAGAATTTTTTTGAAAGAAATAAAAAGAAAAGAGAGAGAGAGAGAGAAAGAAGGAAAAAAAGAGAATGAAAGAAAGGGAAAAAGAAGAAAAAGAGGGAGAGAGAACGGGAATCTAGCTCTATTGCCCAGGCTAGCATGCAGTCTAAAAATCGGTATGGAAAAGTTCTTTTATACTAATAATTGTGTTATACAATGGAGACAGGAAGGAATAAGGGAGGAAAATAACAGACAACCAATATTTCATTTAAACCTATGAAATGCTATGCAATTGCCAGGGAGTGATTTACTCCCAACCATGTGGTCACTTTTAGAATAGATGTGACGTGTTACTGAAGAAAATGTATGCTTTGTGGATTTGGAGTAAAGAGTTTCGTAAATGTTATTTGTTCGAGGTCTATGTTCAAGTCCCAGGTATCCTTGTTAACCTTCTGTCTCATTGATCTGTCCAATATTGACAATGTAGTGTTAAAGTCTCCCACTATTATTGTGTGGGAGTCCAAGTCTCTTTGTAAGTCACCAAGAAGTTGCCCTATGTATCTGGGTGCTCCTATATTGGGTGCGCATAAAGTTAGGATCGTTAGCTCTTCCCATTACATTGATCCCGCTACCATTATACAATATCCTTCTTATCTCTTTTGGTTTCTATTACTTTAAAGTCTGTTTTATCAGAGATGAGAATTACAACTCCTGCTTTTTTTTTCTTTTTCTCTCCATTTGGTTGGCAAATCTTCCTCCATCCCTTTGTTTTGAGTCTCTGTATAGCCTTGCATGTGAGATGGGTCTGGATGCAGCTTACTGATGGGTTATTTGGAATGGCTGATACTGGTTGTTCCTTTCTGTATATAGTGCTTCTTTCAGAAGCTCTTGTAAAGCAGGCCTGGTGGTAATGAAATCTCTGAGTACTTGCTTGTTTGTAAAAAAATTTATTTTTCCTTCACTTATGAAACTTAGTTTGGCTGGATATGAAATTCTGGGTTGAAAGTTCTTTTCTTTAAGGGTGTTGAATATTGGCCCCCACTCTCTTCTGGCTTGTAGGGTTTCTGCTGAGAGATCTGCTGTGTGTCTGATAGGCTTCCCTTTGTGGGTAACCTGACCTTTCTCTCTGGCTGCCCTTAATATTTTCGCCTTCATTTCAACCCTGGTGAATCTAATGATTATGTGCCTTGGGGTTGCTCTTTTTGAGGAATAGTTTTGTGGTGTTCTCTGTATTACCTGGAGTTGAGTATTGTCCTGCCTTGCTAGGTTGGGGAAGTTTTCCTGGATAATATCCTGAAGAATATTTTCCAGCTTGGATTCATTCTCTT
>PVKV010040576.1:0-12116 GCA_004027835.1 Alouatta palliata
AACATGGTGAAACCCCGTCTCTACTAAAAATACAAAAATTAGCTGGGCATGGTGGCACGTGCCTGTAGTCCCAGCTACTCGGGAGGCTGAGGCAGGAGAACTGCTTGAACCCAGGAGGCGGAGGTTGCGGTGAGCCGAGATCGCGCCATTGCACTCCAGCCTGGGTAACAAGAGCGAAACTCCGTCTCAAAAAAAAAAAGAAACAAAATTCTTCATTTTGTATGCCACCATGAGGGCATCGATAAAGTTTGAACGTTCGTCCCCGCCTAAATCTCATGTTGAATTGTCATCTCCAAATGTATGGGGCCTGGTGGGTGGTGTTTGGGTGATGGCAGATTCCTCATGGCTTGGTACTGTCTTTGCCGTCGTCAGTTCTCCTAAGATCTGGTCATTTAACAGGGTGTGGCGTCCCTCTTCCTCCTTGCTCCTTCCTCACCGTGTGAAGTGCCTGCTTCTGCTTCACCTTCCACAGTGAGTAAAAGCTTCCCCAGGCCTCTCAGAAGCAGATGCTGGCACTTTGCTTCCTGTACAGACTGCAGAACTGAGTCCACTAAACCTCCTTCTTTTAAATTACCCAGTCTCAGGTATTTCTTCATAGCAATGCGAGAATGGCCTAACACAGACATCCTCAAAGAAGCAACACTTAGGTTGAATCTTTATTCTGCCAACGTTCATTTTGCTGGGTAAGAAAAACTGGAGCATAGAAAAGCAGGAGACTTCACATGGGGTTTTCAGACCCAGAAGAAAAATTTTAATTTTCCTCTTTGTATTCTTTGGGATCTCACTGGGCTCAATCTTAGTTGTAAAATGAATCAACACAAATCAGCATTTTCATATAAAACACTTTTATAAAACAATTTTTAGAATAGACCCTGATACAGGAAAATTAAGGGCTAAGAAATTAATCCTATGTCTTATTCTTTTCTTTAACGATCCTAATCAATTTAATGTTTTTATCACTCTAAGGAAAGTTTTGAATTCCTTTACATTATCCAGTCATACATTTAAAGCAAAGAGAAATCTTGCCATTTCTGTGGGGTTTTTTGTTTGTTTGTTTGTTTGGAGATGGGGTCTTGATATGTTGACCATGCTGGTCTTGAACTCTTGGCCTCAAGTGATCCTCCCATCTCGGCCTCCCAATGTGCTGTGATTACAGGCATGAGCCACAGTGCCCAGCCACCATTTCTGTGTTTCAAAACCTGCCAATTTGAGGTTTGGCTAGACCTGGCATTAGCTCAATTACGATAGCATAAGCTCTCTCTTTTTAAAATGGAAATACATTCTGTTCCTCTAATTCTTTTCTATCCTCTCCCTGTCCCCTCCCTCCTTGTCTATTTTTTAAGTGTGGATTTTAGACACTAAAACTGTATCAATTTCTCCATTTCCCTGGGGTTCCGGATTTATGCAGTTGAGTCCTTCAATTTCCTGTGATTTTTTAGATTCTATTTTACTCTTGTCCTCTCTGTACATCCAAGTATGTCTATTTCTTAGCGAGTGATACCTACAAAATATGACTAGTTTCAGAACTATTTCCAACTTCTTTGTTTTGTCCTGTATTTCTACTGTGGCAGTAATTACTAGCAATATGATTAATGCACTACTTACTGGTGGCTTTGTTCTGTTTTTCCGATAATGCTAATTAATCCAATTTTGAAAAAAAAATACTTTCAGTTCTGCTCACACATGTCAGATTGCAGGTGCTTTGGAAGTCATTTTTCTCCCCTTTGGTTTTAAAGTACAAATAAGAGTAAGCCAATTAGTGGTGTGGCTGAAAAAAAGCGCTCTTATCAAAGTTGTTCATCAGGAATGTCTAGGGCCAGCAGTGTTAGAAATGGCTCTGAGGTAAGAAAGCTTCCATTCACCAGAAAGTTACGTTGCCTTTTACTCGTTTCTTAATTATTGTGTGGGAGGAGGTGGGGGAGTACGGCTTAGGTTTAGACGCAACAGACTTATTCCCAAGCGGAAGCATGGTTAAAGATGGCTGCCTAAGACATGAGAACCAGTGGGACACATGGGCCCCCTCCTGTCTAAATGTCTGCATCCTCCCACAGTTCTCTCTTAGCAGGTGCTTATTAGGTTTAACGCTGGGAGACTCAGTTTTAAACCTGTAGTTGTCACTTGCTGTGCAGTTTGGTTTATGTGTGCAGCACTCATTCTCTTTGACAGATCAATAATACCCAATGGACGCCCTCCATTAAACTTCTTTCAACACTTTGTAAGGGCTCTGCTAAATTACACTACATATATTAAAATTTCAGTGGTGCATAGCTTTCCCAGATGCCAAAGATGCAGTGATTTTTGCCCTAAGAAATAATGAACTTTAAAAAAAAATCAATTTCATTTCTCCTTTAAAAAAAAAACAAAACTTCCTAGAGGACCATTTTCTATCTACTTTTTAATGGATTGGGATAAAAAACCTCCCAAAACTTCAAAATAATTGCATAAATGACACAATTTTATTCATGCTGTTTGATTCAATGTATAGAATTGTTTATTCTGCATATAATTTCAATTTTTTAAAATATAAGGTTAGAATGTTTACACCCAATATGGAATACAAAAAGTGACTGCTGATGTCCCCTTAGATTAACCATTTACCGTGAATCATGTCTCATTTTGATCCTGCGTATTCTAGTCTATGTGTTTCTTATAGAATGCCAAGGAGGTTTTCCCAAATACCTTTAAGAAGAGCAGGAGCGTGGGCTATCCCCTGCCACCACCACCTTGGTTTGTTTGCTTGTTTCCTTTTCTTCTACTAAATAAACTGGCAGAGGAAATCTGTGTGAGCTCTCTCATTCACTCATCATGGGTAAGTTAAGAATGCACCTACTGCAAACAGTTAAATATTTCTGTTGAAGTTCAAGGAGGTTGTGCTTTTAATGTTTAAAATTAACTTGGAAATGAATTCATTTCAACAAAAGGCAGGAGACTTGGTGGAGTCCCCACCCCTACAAAATTAGATTGAAGTGCTAATTGTTCTATAACTTTCAACTAATTAATTCATTTTGCCCTTCACTGAATTGGTTGGAAACCCCAAAAGATCTTTAAGGAAAGAAAGAGAGAGCTGTGTGCCTTGACCTTCCCTCACCCCCAATCACATCTTTATTTACTATATAAAACATGAAGCTCTGCCATAAAACAAAAGGTGAGAAAGTCATGTAGGCTGAGGGAATAGTCCCCTTTATGAAATGCAGACTAACAGATTTTCTTTTTCAATAAGATTCAGTTTATGTTTTTGAATGGCTCTAAAGAAACTTAATCACATTAATCTAGACTTTCATTTATGAAGCTCTAATTCTTCCTTTGCTTTCCAATTGTCTTTGGCTGGTATTTTAGTGAATTTTGTTGACAGATTTGCTGTTACCCAAAAGTCATCAAATAAATTTGGCTTTTCATGGTATAACACTTTGGAGTTGTACAATGGAGGGGCTTTTTAAATTTAATTTTATTTTTTAGGTCAGTTAGAAAGTTAGGTGAAATACGGCCATGCCCAGTAGCTCACACCCATAATCCTAGCACTTTGGGAGGCCTAGTGGGGTAGATCACCTGAGGTCAAGAGATCAAGACCATCCTGGCCAACATAGTGAAACCCTGTCTCTACTAAAAATACAAAAGAAAAGCCAGGCACGGTGGTGCGCGCCTGTAGTCCCAGCTACTCAGAGGCTGAGGCAGGAGAATCGCTTGAACCCTGAAGACAGAGGTTGCAGTGAGCTTAGACCACGCCACTGCACTCCAGCCTGGACACAGAGCGAGACAAAGAAAGAGAGAAAGAGAGAGAAGAAAGAAAGAAAGAGAGCGAGAGAGAGAGGGAGGGCGGGAGGGAGGGAAGGTGAAATACCCTTATAATTTCAGCAGCTTTTCTTTACTGATTATACCTTTAGTTACACTATAGAATCATTCTACTATCTGTTGTCCATTTGCATGAGGCTCTTTTCACCGACTTTCAAAAGTGGTCACATATATCAGGTGTAACACTTACTGTTGTTATTATTATTATTATTATTATTGACAGAGTTTTTGCTCTTGCTGCCCAGGCTGGAGTGCAGTGGTGGGAGCTCGGCTCACTGCAACCTCCGCCTCCCAGGTTCCAATGATTCTCCTGCCTCAGCCTCCTGAGTAGCTGGGATTACAGGTGCACGTCACCACACCCGGCTAATTTTTTTGTATTTTTAGTAGAGGCGGGGTTTCACCATGTTGACCAGGCTGGTCGCCAACTCCTGATCTCAGGTGAAGGTGATCCACCCACCTCGGCCTCCCAGAGTGCTGGGATTACAGGCATGAGCCACTGCGCCTGGCCTACTCTTACTTTTTTAAAAGGACACAAGTGAAATTCTTTTAGGTAGTAAAATGCCTTCACAGCGCATTAAACATCTCAAATGCTTTCATGCAAGGGCCTTGAGTGTCTCATAAAGTGTTTTGTGAATGTTTATGTGGGTTTGTTTTTCATAGCTCATTGATTCTTTTTTAGTCTTCGATTGATTTTTAGTTCTTGATCATAGTTAACAAATGTTTCATAAAACTTAAAATTTTCAAAATAAGTTTCAAAATACAGTAAATCTTTATTGTAAGTTCCAGTTTTTCAGGTATAATTGCTTGTCTTCCTATTTCTGTAATTTACGTATAATGACTAACATCAATAATGACATCCTGTGAATTAAATAACATTGTATTTGTCCTGAGTTCTACAATGATCTTCTGGTTACTTAGTGACATAACTGAACATTTGAGCAACCACTCCATGTATCATGAGTTAGTACTGTTTGTACTGCACATATAAGGAAATAATATATTAATTTTATTTAATTAATAGATAATATATTCTAAGATCATCAGCTATTGTTTATTGAGCACCTATTACATGCCAGGAACTCTGCCAAGGGCTATACAAATGCTGTTTCATTTCATCTTTGCATCAATCCTCTGAGGGAAGTGTTATTAGCATTTCCGCTTTACACATGGGGACACTGGGGCTCAGTAAAGTTAATCCAAGGTTACACATAACGCATCTGTCAGATACCAAAGCACCTGAGAACTGATTCATCTCTCTTTAATTCTGGAGCAAGGCCATATATAGGTAATCAGTTTGGTTCATATACATTAAATATACAAGATAGTTTGTGTGTACATGTGAGTGTGTATAAACTCATTCACTATATATACACATTATACATATAATTATATAGAAACACTTCTTAAATTTTTTCCATTTATTTGATTTCAAATAATTATTACCTTACCTTGATTGGCAATGGTACATATGAGACAACAGGAATGATTTCAGCAATACTCCTTCCCTAGCTGATTATCACCCCACGTTTTTTACGTGGTCATTATCTATAAAACAACATGCATCCAAAAATAGTCCCATGATATTTTTTATATTTCTTCTTTCATTATATACAGTACTTCCTTTTGTTACGTAATGGAAAATTTCATGTAAAAGTTAGCCCCCTGTTTTTAAAAGATATTCTTCACAACTATAGTAACTTATTTAAAAAATAGTGGCCAGCCTTTCATACTAGAAATAAATACTACTAATCTTATTAGAAGCAATAAGGACCTGCAACCTTAAAATGAGTTATGAAAATATAGTACATGTAATTAATTTTTAAAAATTATTTTAATTTAATAATACAGTACAAATTATCGGTAACATTTACTTATCTATAATTTTTTAAAAGTTGGTTTTCTTCTTCCAGTTACTATATTCTAAGGCCACTTCCCTTTTCTATATGAAGATAAGTGTTTGACAAATACAAAACACCTTTCACCCAGTCTAAGCAAAATTCAGAAGATAAGTCACCAAAAGAAAGGAATTCATTCTACAGGAAAATAAATTTTATTTCCAATTATCCAGTCTGTTCATATTTCTATTAGAGTTGGAATTAAGAGTTGACTATGCTCACCTACATAATTTTGCATTTATCTTTCCTACCTCAAGAATTTTGTAGGCCTGGCAAGGTGGCTGACACCTGTAATCCCACTTATTTGGGAAACCAAGGCAGAAGAATCTCTTGAGGCCAGTAGATCAAGACTAGCCTGGACAACCATAGTGAGACCTCATCTCCACAAAAAAAAAATTGGCCAGACTTGATGGCGCATACCAACAACTGCCAAGTACTACTCCAGACTCCCCAGGCAGGACTCAAAGTAGTACTCAAGAGTCCAAAGTAGTCTCGGCTACTTGAGAGGCTGAGGCAGGAGGACCACTCAACCCAGGAGTTCGAGGTTGCATTGAACTATGATCATGCCACTGCACTCCAGCCTGGGTGACAGCAAGATTACATCTCAGAAAAAAAAAAAAAATTCTTTATAGGTAACCGTGTGCTGCCATGCTCCTGGTGGATTATTGTGCAGCCACAGAAACTCAGGCTCAGGAAATATTTATGTTACGAATTTATAAACATGAAACATGTTTATTTTATTTATGTTGAGGAAAAAAAGTAATGTACAAAATTACATATGCAATATGATTATGACTATGTAAAGGAAAAACATCAGAAGGTAATACATTCAGTGTTACCAGTGATTATGTGGAGTGACAGACTTATGAGTGATCTTTCCTCACTTTTCTCTGTGTTCTCCAAATTTTGTATAGAATAAGTCTATGTTATTTTCATAATATAAAAAGCTTCATTCAAACTGAAGCGTGTGAGTTTAGTCATATTTTCAAGTGATGTTTAAAAGCATTCTTCCATTTCACTGGAGTTATTTTACATGCAGGCATGATAATTCAGAGTTGGTGCCGATAAGAAGGCTTATCCCGGGTGGTAGGTGTGCTGGCCAGCACCATCTGGGGACAAAGCGAGAGTGTGTGGGAAGAAATAAAAAGAGGGGGATGGTTAGAACATCAGATGAGAGGCGTCCTGCAACAGCACTCTATTGACTAAAGGAGTCCAATTGACTGATTCTAGCTTAGTCTCCACAGATCCTATCACTGGGATTTAATAATCATTGTTAGTAATGGGTTCATAAGCTTTTTGCCTCCATATCCCACTAAATGAAAATGTTTTTTCATCCTATAACAACAGTTTTAAAGAATGAGATTTAGAAATAAAACAAAAACAGTGGTGAACAAACTACTGTGTTTTTGTTGTTGTTGTTGTTGTTCTGTTTTTTCAGATGGAGTCTTGCTCTGTCGCCAGGCTAGAGCGCAGTGGTGCGATCCCGGCTCACTGCAACCTCCGCTTCCCAGTTGCAAGCGATTCTCCTGCCTCATCCTCCCAAGTAGCTGGGATTACAGGCACACACCACCACGCCCGGCTAATTTTTTGTATTTTTAGTAGAGACAGGGTTTCACCATGTTAGCCAGGATGGTCTCGAACTCCTGACCTTGGGATCAGCCTGCCTCGGCCTCCCAAAGTGCTGGGATTACAGGCGTGAGCCATCGCTCCCGCCACTACTGTGTTTTTATTTTATTTTTTTCTATTTTATTTCTAGGAGAAAAGACCGACTGCAAAAATGAGAGTTACTAATTGTAACCCTCTGAAACTTTGTTTCTTTTTCCTTGTCAGTGAAATGAAGATGACAGTACATATTTTATTAGGTAGTCCAGAGAATTGGCCTCCAAAATCAAGTATGCTCACTCTAGTGGGTGAAATACCAGACACAGAGACACACGCAGACACACACACACACACACACACACACACACACACACGTACGTGTGTTATGCATTATAATTTTATACACATTTACGCTGATTTATATACAACTCTGCTGACTTCAATGTTCCATGGATGGATTGACCTGGGGCCATCACTTGTTCCGTGTGTCAGATGACCACGTTTCACACAGCCCAGGAAGGACAGTGAGGGAGGGAAGGCGGATGGCATCACAGGAGGTGACAGGGCACCCTCACCTGTTAGGCCACTTTCACCATATTGCAAGGCATTGTGGTTTTCCTGTGTTTAGCTAATAGGAATTGTGGATTATATTATCTGGTGTAACTAAAGTCTTACAAAGATAGCTATGGTAAAACCACATATTGAAATTAATAATAATAATGTGAATATAAATGAATGAGAAAATGGCAAAGCCAGCACGTCTCCTACTGAAATAGCCACAGTAAGCTAAGGATAATGACGCTATGTTTAAGCTTTGATATCAACAGCAAGCATAAAAATGGGTGAACTTAGATCCTATTATAAACTGATTAGTCAGCATGTTCAAAAAACATGAAGCATACTCAATTGTTCTTGTTAAAATGTTACGTTGTTAAAATATGGTTATATTTTTGAAGGCAGGATATTATAAATAATTATAAGCAAAAAATTCTAATTTATTATTTAAAATAAAATTTGTTTTATATGTATCAGATTCTTTTTAAATCCCTGTTTTGTGCACATTTTATAATGTATATAATATAGTGATAGTGCAGAAAATATACGTAATAAATCAATGAGTATGCATATTTTGTGGATACATGTTCCACGTTGTGAAATTGTTGGGGCGTATGATCAAAGAAGTCTGGCAACCCCTGATTTCAAGGGCTGGATCCGAAAATATGTATAAAGTCCCAGGAATAGCATGTCACCAGTGATTGTCAATCTAATGCACTAAGGGAATTCTACTGAGGTGACCGTCAGTGAGAACTAAGAGATATTTTTAAATTCACTTCAGTTTATACCACGTCTTTATGAACAACCTCATTCTGGTGGGATATTTATATCACATCTGAGGCCACCAGAGGAGTACCCAGTGATCCGCGGGCTAACCCCACTTTCACCAGTACAGAGAGAACGGAAGGAGGCATGGCAACTTGATAGGCTTGAGGCTGGTTGATTTCTGACTCACCCAGATAACTTATCCAGAGAAGTGACGATGATTTCATTTCCAGCAACAAAAGTGACAAGTGATATAAAACAAAAAAGTAATACAACGATGCTTAGATAAGCCCAATTGGTGTCTAACGCAGAGAAATTTGGATTTGGGGAATGAAAATCTTTCAGTAAATATAGCAATCGGCTTATGTACTTCTATAGCAAAAATATGTTTTCTCAGATGAATTAAAACATTATTTGTTGATGGTACATCTCAGGTCAAGTAGTAAAAGTTCTCAAAAAACAAGCATAATAGTTATTTTGCCCTCCACTATTACATGGTTTCAATACAGGATTAGAGAATTTAGCATAGTTCTTCCCCAGCTTTGCCACAGAACCCCTGTATTCAAGGCATGGTGACACTGAGGCAGACAGACTGTTGTGAGAAAGAGGGAGAAGGAGAAACGCACAGCTAGGGAGTATTCAGGACCCGCATTTCAACTCCTGAAGTGTTATCTCATCTAAATGTGTCTGTTAGGCATTCATATTTGTAACCTGGTAAGTAAATTAGCAACCTTGTTTCTTTCTTTCCTATCCCCACCTTATTTTCTTCCTCCATATACGGATGTTTAAAAGAAAATTAATAAACAAACACAAAGAAACATACCTATTGGGAAAATAATTTTGACCCTGAGTCTTCTCCCTCTCCTTCTTCTTCTCGAGGGAGAAGAAGACTCAGCATCAAAATTATTTTCCCAATAGGTATGTTTCTTTGTGTTTAAGAAAAATATATAAGAGTGAGGCAAGAACTGGACAAAAGTGTCTCTCATCTTTTCTCACTTTCTGCCTTTCTTGGACTCTCCTCTCCATCTACTGGAATGTTAAAGAGAGGAAGTTCTTTGGCCCATACATGGCCGGCTCATTCAAATTCCACATGCATTCAGCTCTGCCACGGAAGAGGCCCTCTGTTTCCTCGGGGCTTTGGGGAAGCCAACATCATTTGATCGGTAAAATTATTGAAGGTGACATTTAACATAAACAAAGAGCAGAAGGGCTGGGACCCAGAACAAAACAGAGGTTGAGAGATTTGAAAGAATTTCTTCTGCCAGGTTTTTGAGGGATGTGTATTCAAAATCATAATTCGCCCATCGTTTCTAAACGCCACACGGGGAAACAGCAGCCCTCTCCGTGCAAATGCCTGCACTGTCGTGTGACTAAACTCAGCCAGTGCCACTTTTCCAGTTCCGATTTTCCAGCCTCGTGAGAACATCCAGCCATTTAGGGGTGTCACTCAGGCTGATCCTTTTCATCGGAGCCCTTAGAGAAATGCCAGTTTGTTTTTGGAGACAGTTAATCTGACGGAAGTAAATTCAAGTTTTGGCAAAGATCTGTGGCAAGATAGAGTGAAACGCTGCCAAACAGCATTAGAGGAAGAAGAAGAAAGGTACGACCTCCCCAGGTCCACTGCCAGCACACCTCCACCAGTTCCACTCAAGCCGGAGAAAAACAAGACATTTTTAGATGTACTAAGCCTTAGTGCTTCTTTGCCCTGGGGGCTGTTTTGTCACCACAGAAAGAGCCTGTAATCACTTTTCCATGAGGTTTTTATAATTTAATATGAAATGAGCGTTTAGAAAAACTACACTTCACAACAAATCTGCACAGTCATTACTCCACCTCACCCCAGTGACCACAGAGGCCACCACTTTCTCTCACTTCGCTTCATCTCACAGCCCTGTCCCGCCGCTCTGCAGACAGCTGTCCAGTTCTGCAGGCTTCAGAGCAAGGAATGCATCTCCTAATCTGGGTTGCCTGGGCCCATCACACTGGTTGAGTTATAGTTACACTGCTGAGCTGATGGCTAACCTGAGACTCCAGATGAATGTGTGGCATCCTGGCAGCAGAGCCGAGCAGCAAACCAAAGCCTCCATTGCCAGAGCTCCCTGTGGATGGATTTTGGTGAAGCTCTGGTCCAGTGCCCCCTCTAATGAATAAGGAGATTGAAATTCAGGGTGGCTGTGGTAGACCCAAACTCATGCAGGTCGTTAAGTGCTAAGTACAGAGTATGGGTTAGAGCCTGGGTCTGGTGCATGGGGTTTTCCATTTCACCTCTCTGGACTACTTGTTCGTACCAGAAAAAGAAGAGTGTTTGTTCAAGGAACATAAAGTGCTTTTTTTCCTTCTTCTGCCTCTTCATCCCCTGACAGGTCACAGGAGTCCTTCTCATGCCACACTGTGGTTCCTGACTCATCACTCCCTGGAATGCCAAAGAGAATGCTGCCATAAGCATCTTTTCCAAATTCATTCTGGTTATGGGGCAGAGGGGAGGGAGGGAGGGGGGCAAGGACGTTCCAAATAACCCTCCCTCCCACAAAGGAGGAGGAGTGGGGAATGACACTTGCAACACATGGAGCACAGTGTCACCCTCAACGCATGGAGCACGGTGACACCCTCAATGCATGGAGCACAGTGTCACCCTCAACGCACGGAGCACAGTGACACCCTCGGAGCACGGCCACACCCTCAACACACGGAGCACAGTGTCACCCTCAATGCATGGAGCACGGCGACACCCGCAACACATGGAGCACGGCCACACCCTCAACACACGGAGCACAATGTCACCCTCAACACATGGAGCACGGCGAC
Source organism: Alouatta palliata (assembly GCA_004027835.1). Classification (NCBI taxonomy): domain Eukaryota; kingdom Metazoa; phylum Chordata; class Mammalia; order Primates; family Atelidae; genus Alouatta; species Alouatta palliata. Next base: position 11,412 of record PVKV010040576.1, read on the forward strand.
ACCCGCAACGCATGGAGCACGGCCACACCCTCAACGCACGGAGCACGGTGACACCCTTGGAGCATGGCCACACCCTCAACGCACGGAGCACAGTGACACCTGCAACACACAGAGCACAGTGTCACCCTCAACACACGGAGCACAGCCACACCCTCAATGCACGGAGCACAGTGTCACCCTCAATGCACAGAGCACAGTGTCACCCTCAACGCACAGAGCACAGTGTCACCCTCAACGCACGGAGCACGGTGACACCCTTGGAGCACGGCCACACCCTCAATGCACGGAGCACAGTGACACCTGCAACACACAGAGCACAGTGTCACCCTCAACACACGGAGCACAGCCACACCCTCAATGCATGGAGGACAGTGTCACCCTCAACGCACGGAGCACAGTGACACCCTCAACGCATGGAGCACGGCGACACCCGCAACGCACAGAGCACGGTGACATCCGCAACGCACGGAGCACGGCGACGCCCTCAAAGCACGGACCGCACGGACCACAGCTACACCCTCAAAGCACGGAGCACGGCCACACCCTCAACGCACAGAGCACAGCGACACCCTTAATGCACGGAGCATGGCGACACCCTCAACACATGGAGCAAGGCCACACCCTCAACGCGCGGAGCACAGCGACACCCTCAAAGCGCGGAGCACGGCAACACCCTCAACGCACGGAGCACGGCGACACCCTCAA
>PVKV010040577.1:0-12129 GCA_004027835.1 Alouatta palliata
CCGTCTCAAAAAAAAAAAAAAAAGACTATTTCCATGTTGCATAAAACAACCACTAAAAATTAACTAAAGGCTAGGTGCAGTGCAGTGGCTTACACCTGTAATCCCAACACTTCAGGAGGACAAGGCGGGCAGATCACCTGAGGTTAGGAGTTCCAGACCAGCCTGACCAGTCTGGTGAAACCCCATCTCTACTAAAAATACAAAACTTAAACGAGGGTTGTTGCAGGCATCTGTAGTCCCAGCTACTCAGGAGGCTGAGACAGGAGAATTTCGTGAACCCAGGCAGTGGAGGTTGCAGTGAGCCGAGATGGTGCCACTGCACTCCAGCCTCTCAAAAAAAAAAAAAAAAAAAAAAAAAAAAAAAAAAAAAAAAAAAAAAAAAAAAAAAAAAAAAAAAAAAAAAAAAAAAAAAAAAAAAAAATCAGCTAAAAAATATACACATGATAAGTAATAACGAAAATTGGGATATTTATAGATAGAAACATACATATACATAATCTGATCATGATAGACATATGGATGGTTTATCTCTTAATTAAAGCCCATATTGACTTAAAGTGTATAGGATTGCAAATTGTCTAAAATTATAGTACACAAGTAAAACAAAATAAACCACAATGAACGGATGTTGAAAAACCTACACTAAAAAAACACACTAACATGGAACACAAAACAGTAAGTAAAACGTTTACTCATATAATCTGGTATGCAACACTAATGTACCATTAAAAAAAATTGTCTAGGTAAATACAATATTTGACTGTAACAGTGTACTCATGGAAGACAGGTATTGTGAATCACTGACAGGCACCGTATGGCAGTAAAATTTGAGAAAAAATGCAGCATAATCATAAATAGAAGAATCTAATGAGAAACAGTTAATAAGTAAGCATTTAAAATAAACTAGAAATAATTTTTATGTTGTAATTGTATGCTATTCTTTCACAAAATGAAACTGCTGTAATCCAACTTTAGAAACAAGGAATAGCCTTAAATTGCTAAGTTTTATGTATATATACACATATATATGCAATTTAATGTTTTTTATTAAACATAAATATTATATATATAATTTAACATATATATAGCAGAATATGGTTAGAGCCTGTGTTACATAAAACAAATATTTGGAAATAAATTATGCTATTATTTAGATATAGGCTAGAGAAAGTGGGTGAAAAATATAGAAAATAATTCCATATTTTTTTGTTTTTCTTTTAAAAATGTATTGTTGTAAAAACACATAACATAAAATTTACCATCTTTTTATTGAGATGGAATCTTGCTCTATTGCCCAGGCTAAAGTGCAATGGCATAATCTTGGCTCACTGCAACCTCCCTGCAGCAAACTTAAATTTATAAGTAACTATATTAGTAAATACAAAGTGCCTACTAATTATCTAATTTAATTCAAACATAACACGTAAATTCTAGCTTATTGTTCCTAAATGTCTGAATATAACATTACAGGCAAATTTGAAGAAGAAAATAGAAATTAAAAACTTATAGAAAGGGAGACATTAGTAAGATGGAGAAATAAAAGGTCCCCTATTTGCCTATTTCCCCACAGCAAGAAAATTAGTTGCCCATTCTTGACAAAAGTACCTTTAAGAGAGAATCATGGCTCGAACCTGTAATGACAGGTATATGGTGCATAAAAGGTTGGAGAATTGCTTCACACCAACATTTCAAGACCATCTGGGGTTATCCAGCAAGACCCAAACTCAAACATAAGTGCCTTTATGATATCTTTTTTTTTTTTTTTTGAGATGGAGTTTTGCTCTTGTTGCCCAGGCTGGAGTGCAATGGCATAATCTTGGCTCATCACAATCTCCACCTCCCAGGTTCAAGTGATTCTCCTGCCTCGGCCTCCCAAGTAGCTAGGACCATAGGCAGGCACCACTAAGCCTGGCTAATTCTTTGTATTTTTAGTAGAGACGAGGTTTCTCTATATTAGTCAGACTGGTCTCAAACTCCTGAGCTCAGGTGATCTGCCCACCTTGGCCTCCCAAAGTGCTGGGATTATAGGCATGAGCCACCGTGCTTGGACAAAGAGATCTTTAAGATCCAGAGATGAAGTTGGGAGATTCTGCTAAAGCCAAAGATTGAGGAGTGTTTTCTACAGAAGGCAGGCTCTCATTCTGGTGGCAAACTGCAGGACCCCTGGTCCTGGCTACAGAACAGGAAATGGCCAAACACTAGGGCAGACCCAGCAATCTTGTGATCAAGCTACAATCCCTCTCCATTGGAAACTCAAAGGTCATCCCATTACCCTGGGGGCCCAATGGAAGAAGATCTTTACTTCCTGAAACTAGTTTATAAAAACTTGAAGAGGTGTTTGTTCCTTCAAATTCACAGACACCAAATGCAAAATTATATTGTGTCCATTGTCATTGCTTCTCTTATAATTGGAAGTATGTGGCAGAAAAACTAGTCCAAATAATTTTGAAAAAGCCACTGAAACTGAAGACAAGTAAAAATGTGCTGTTTGTAGATTATGTAATCTTATATATAGAAAACCATAAGCAGTGCATTAAAATCTGTCTGCAGTGGCTCATTCCTGTAATCCCAGAACTTTGGGAGGCTGAGGTAAGCGGATCACCTGAGGTCTGGAGTTTGAGACCAGCCTGATGAACACAGAGAAACCTGTCTCTACTAAAAATACAAAAAATAAGCTGGGTGTGGTGGTGCATGCCTGTAATCCCAGCTACTCGAGAGGCTGAGGCAGGAGAATCAGGTCATGGTGAGCTGAGATCACAGCATTGCACTCCAGCCTGGCAACAAGAGCAAAACTCCACCTCAAAAAAAAAAAAAAAAAGTCCAGGCATGGTGGCTCACGCCTGTAATCCCAACACTTTGGGAGGCCAAGGCAGGCAAATCAAGAGGTCAGGAGATCGAGACCATCCTGGCCAACATGGTGAAACCCCATCTCTACTAAAAATATAAAAATTAGCTGGGTGTGGTGGTGCGTGCCTGTAATCCCAGTTACTTTGGAAGCTGAGGCAGAAGAATCACTTGAACCAGGGAGTCGGAAGTTGCAGTGAGCTGAGAATGTGCCACTGCACTCTAGCCTCAATTACAGAGCAAGACTCCATCTCAAAAACAAACAAACAAACAAAAAACTCAAACCTTTCTAAATTAATAAATACACTCAGTAAATTAGAAAAACATAAAATTGACATACAAGTTATGGTCCATACACTTAAAACAAACTATCTGATAAAATAGACAAAAAAAAATCTTATTTACAGTAGCATTAAAATAATAAATTTCTGAGAACAAATTTGACCAAGGAGATAAAAAATCTTTACACTGAAAGATGTAAGATAGTTAGAAAAAGAAATAGAGAAGGCACAATTAAATTTTAAAATGTTTTATGTCTATGAGTTGAAAGAATATAGATTCAATAAATATAGATTCAATAAGCTCCTTATAAAAATTCGTGTCAAGTTTTTTTTTTTCACAGCAATGGAAAATACAAAGCTAAAATTTACATGAAACTACAATAAACTTTGAATAGTCAAAGCAATATTGAGGAAAAAGAACAAACCAGGAGGACATTATGCTTTATAATTTCAAGCTCTTTCAATAATATACTTAAAAAAAAAAAGAATGGAATGTGAAGAAAAATTAACAAAAAATTCAATGTAATTGAAACCAATACTCCATTCTTTTCAAATGTGATGCAAAAAAAGAACTGAAATAATAGTTTTATAACAGAGTTTTTGAAAATTATGCAGATATTTGTGTGTCCCTGAAAACAATAAAAAAGCAGTCAGAATGTTCAGTCTGTTCTATGCCATGAAGAGGACTTTGGCTCTCACTGTAAACTTGAAGGAAAATGACTGTAATGAAAGTAGAATCTTTAGAGAATTTAAAACCATAAGATAGAAAATATCCCTATATGAGAGCAAAGAAAAAAAAAAGAAAAACTCAAGCTTCCAAAAACTACATGAACACAGCTTCCCAAATGACATTTTAAGGACTTGATTTCTCCTTGACCTTTGGATCTCTCATCTGTGTCATCTGTTGTTTTTGCTTTCACTCACCTACCTGGGGGTTTGGCTACCATCTCATGTCTCTTTATATTCCAGTGCTCTATTCCTTGTTCCAGACAGGTAATCATGTCTGGCTTAGAGACAACAATACCTGTTTTATGAAAAAAAAAAAAAAAAAAAGTAACATGTATCTTGCTCATATTCTCCAATTCCAACTTAGTAACGTGCTTGTAAGAGGACATATAGAATATTCTAATACATTTATTGCAAAATACTAATTTATAACAAATTTCTACATATTTAGAAACTACTGTATGTTTGCAGGTTCTTAATTTCACTACCCAGTACTACTGAATAAAAAATTGGTGGCTGCAATTAGATTTTACAGTGTGGGCAACAATATTTTACACCACAAAATTTCTGGAATTACCACTAATCTGGAGTGAGGGATACAGGTCAGCTCAGCAATGTGGAAAGGTCAGCTCAAGATAAAACATCTTGAAGAAATTGTTTCTTCTACATTAACAAATCTTTATGATTTTCTTGAAAACAGGGATTTGAAACTCATTTATGCAAAGCATAATTATCAAAAATTACCAAAAACATTCTACAAAGAAACCCAGAAATAAAGCCTTTAGGGTATATTAGGAATGGAGTATTGAAGTTATACTCACTCAGAAAGACCAGGTTTCTGTAGTTCTCTAACATCATATCCCTATATAAATTCTGCTTTGCAGTGTCCAGGAGTTGCCACTCCTCCAGAGAGAATTCTACAGTCACATCCCTAAATGTCAATGGTTCCAGAAAAACACACAGAGACATGCATATGTTTACCAAGGGGTCATGAACATAATTTTTAATTTAACTCAAGGTGTAATTAGAGAGTAGAGAGAACAGGCCAGGCGTGATAGCTCATGACTATAATCTCAGCACATTGAAAGGTAGAGGCAGGTGGATCACCTGAGGTTGGGAGTTCGAGACTAGCCTGACCAACATGGAGAAACCCTGTCTCCACTAAAAATACAAAATTAGATGGGCGTAGTGGTGCATGCCTGTAATCCCAGATACTTGGGAGGCTGAGGCAGGAAAATCGCTTGAACTGGGAAATGGAGGTCGTGGTGAGCCGAGATCATGCCACTGCACTCCAGCATGGGCAAAAGGAACAAAACTCCATCTCAAAAAAAAAAAAGAGAGAGAGAGAGAGTGAGAGTAGAGAGAACAGGTTCTGACTTATAGGAGTGACTGAAATTATCCAAGAAAATGATTTTTAACACAGAAATATTCTCTAATGTATTCTCTGACTCTAAAAACCACACCCACAGGTGGCCATGGGCAGAATTTTTAATGTGACTCAAGGTCAAACGAGAGAGTAGAGAACTGGTTCTGACTTATAGAAGTGACTAAAATTATCTAATAAAATAATTTTCAACATAGAAATATTCTCTAATGTATTCTCTAACTCTGAGAAAATAGAGGGGCATAGAATCCACAACTTCAGTGTATATCTGCTATTTTTCTGAATAATGAAGAATAAAATTAAGGTCATAAATACAAATGTACATTTTTTAGTGTTATATCTACATCACACAGAATGAGTTGCATATATTTTTCAGATCAAAAATACATGCTGAATTAGAAGGTACCTCTTAAATTTTAATGTGTACAATAAACTGGGTATCTTGTAAATGCAGATTATTTTTTTCAAAAGATCTGGAATAAAGTCTGTGTTTCTGAATTTCTAACAAGTTCACCAGTAATATCAATGTTATTGGCTCAAGAAGAATATTTTATCAAACATCCAGTAAATAAAAGAGCCTGTGTTTTTCCTAGTATTTCTGAACTGTAAAAAAAGATGAGAGCTTTCACTTGCCAAAGACAGATATATGCAAAGAAAACTTAAGAGGAGCAGCTAAAAGATAAAATGTGATGATTTATGCACATCGGTTGCATACAAATAATTTATAATAAAAAGAAAAATAATTAGCTTTCTAGTAAAAAAAAAAATCTGTTGGAGAGCTCCTTAACCAAGTGAATCATGAATATTAACTGCACTAGGACAGATTTTTATGATGTGCTGATGCACAAAAGAAAGATACAGCATCACCACTGTGACAATTTCCCCTGAAAGGAAATTATGGTCTGAATTTAACCATAAAGAACCATCAGTTTTACGCAAAGTTCAGGATACAGATATCTCCCATATTCTGTAATTTTCAATAGTGATTTTAAGTAGTCCTTCTTTAGCACTCTAGATAGCAGGTATTTTCTAATTTTTTTTCATGACTTTCTGGGTAATAAATGTCATCCTCTTTAAAAAAAAAAAACATTTTCTTAATCCTGTTCTGCATAGAGTTAATGAAGAACACAGATGGAACCTCAGCAATACAAGTTTTCCATCTTTACTAAGAACCACATTCTTTTTTCTTTTCACCTTTTCTTTTTTTAAGACAGAGTCTCACTGTGTCACCCAGGCTGGAGTACAGTGGCGCTATCTTGGCTCACTGCAACCTCTACCACCCCAGTTCAAGCAATTCTCTGTCTCAGCCTCCCAGGTAGCTGTAATTACAAGTGCCCATCACCACACCCAGCTAATTTTTATAATTTTAGTAGAGACAGGGTTTCACCATCTTGGCCGGGCTGGTCTTGAACTCCTGACCTTGTTATCCACCTGCCTCAGCCTCCCAAAATGCTGAGATTACAGGTGTGAGACACCCACTCTTCTTTCAATAGGAATCTTAAGTAGTCACACCTTCCCAGCCACAAAGGGAACATTTTTAATACTGCAGATCATAAATTCATGATGAGAATTCTGCATGGCATATAAGAAACCATGATGTAGAAGGCTCTGGTATATATATTTTAAAAACATTTTTCAGACACCCTTGACTATTATAAGAATTTTTAAAAGTAGTTAAAACAGACTCATTGGGGAAGGAAAACACAAGTAGAGAAGTAAAGGTTTGCACATAAAAATGCATGGTATTTCAGAAGGCACAGTGGACAGAGCTCTTGATATGAGACATGTTTAGCTGAAAAAAAGCCATTTTTTTTCTCCTTCTCCTCTGGAATTCCTACTCAAATGAAATTTTCTGCACAATTTACACCTGCATCTTGAGAATATGCCTTTAATGGTGTCAGCACCACCTGCCTACCTGCTACCACACCCACAGGCAGGACCAAGACCTGCAGAAACATTCCATCCATTTCTGTCCTTTACACTAGAAGAGATTCAGGAACAATGAGCTGCTCCATGAAGATAAAAAAATAAGTTTCTTCTTTTCTGTCCTCAGGTGCCCTCCTCTTGCCACAGACACCAGCAATTTCTGCTACAGTAATGGTAATAGGGCCACACTGCCTTGTCTCTCCCAAACCCAAACAGAACAGGCCCTGTGACAACCCTTTAGTGAAAAGGTTTCTACCTTAACTCTCACGAATGTCTTGAACCCTTCATTTTTGATTCTGGCCTCAACCTCGAATTATATAGGGCACTTAATTAAAACAACAAGTATGATTCCACCTAAAACAATAAAAAAAACTGTGGAAAAAGCACAAGTAAAGATTTTTATGCATATTGCTCATTACCATCCAAATAAATTCCAAGTTTTTTTATTTATTTTTTTATCCCCATGTGTCAAGAGAAATAAATGCCAAGTTTTTTTTTTGCAGAAATCTATTTATTGTATCAACCATATGATGCTTAAGTCAACCGTTTAAACAGTTGCTATCTAGACTAAAAGTTCATGGATGGTAGACACCATGAGTGCTTCATCTTTTATCCTAATGGCCATATGAGATGAAAACATTTAGTTTATCTCTTCAAATTTCCAGAACCTCTTGTTTTTCTCCCAAGTACCAGGAATCTGAAGAAACTATCATCTGGCTACCAACCAGACACCTCTTGTATAGGGGAAGGAACAAACACAGGATGAACCATTTCTCTTACACTGAGACAGAAGCAACATTAACCTCTCTTGTCAGCCTGACACAGTTCTGCTCTGGAAATCCTCAAATATCTCAAAGATGCCAAGGTGATTCTGAGGATTCCCAGTGCACTGATGGGCCAACTTTAAGCCAGAGAGAAGAGAGTTAGGCTGATTCTAAACAGAAAATGGAGCTGCCTTGGTAAAGCTTCAGAACCTGGATCACCTGTCCTGATTAGTTAGCTTCTGGGTTAAGAGGAAGGACAAAAATGTCATACTCAGGTATCACATTTTACTGGTAGGCATAGCTGTGGTCATGGCTCTGGATACTTTGTAGCCTTGTTTCTCTCACTCCTAAGATGCTTGTTTTTACTTACAGATTCTGGTATCCGATTCTATTTACATCAGAATCCTCTCCTGTAACCGTAGCAGGTCACTGGACAAGACCTGAAAAGCTCAAAGAGCCACACTCTCAATAGGGGGCTTTAAGATGCCTATGCTGACATGTCACAATGCAGAAAATTCCTCCTGTTGGTTTTCATTACATTCGTAATCCAAAGCCTGGCCTTGTCTTGTGAATCTCCAGCACGGGTCAGCTCTTATGTGCAGATTCTTGGTGAGATCAAACTGACTCTGCATTCTTGGGTGTTATAGCAAGTGGGTACAATCAGGGATATTTTCTCATAGAGGCTATACTACCGCATCACATTCTAAGTAGTATTTCTGCCAAAAAAAAAAAAAAGAGGGGAGGCAACATGGATATAAGTAGACAGTTTATTTGTTCCAAACTTGAGGACTGTAACCTGAGAGCAAAGATTCAAGTTGCCTAGAATCTACACTTTGATTAGCAGCAGTTACAAGAGTATTAGCAAAGGCAAAAGAAGAGGTACAAAAATGTTTGTTAACAACAAATAATTTTGGGAGTGAGAGATCAAGGCAACAAAGTATCCAGAGTCATAACCATAACTTTACCTACCTTTCTTATTTACAGAAATAACATTGATATTGATTGGCTATACATCATTAAGGTTTACAGTTTGTGTTCAGTGTTGCATTATTAGTTAAATTGACAGCTACTTGTGGCAATTGTGAATGGTTTCAAGAGATGAATACATAGCTCAAAGGGGGGAGAAAGACACAATTGCGTTCTCATTTTAACGTCTGACCTGAAACTAAAAGGACTTGCATTCCTCAGATAAAAGTCTATATTTTCCAAATCTTAAGACCTAGATTTAGAATTTGGAGCTGCAGATTTAGGCTCTGGATGGGTGGAATAGCAGCAGGTGTTACCTGCACATTTGTGGGCGTTTTAGGAAGAGAAGATAAAAGAAAGTGGAGATTGTCATGTCTACATGTTTACTCAATGTACACCTGTTATTCTGATTGAGTTTCTGGGCTCCTTGTTCTGTGAATCAGTTTTAGGTCTGAAGATACAAGCGTCATTGAAAGAGGTAAAACGGTTGATTGCTGTCCTGTGAAGTTTGTAGAAATCTGGTATATCCTCCCTAGAAGTGACTACAGTGGCCTATAGATACCAAATAGGCAGATACACAGAAAAGAAAAATTTTCTACAGCCCCAGAGAGACTCCACAATAATAGACAGAAAGAAAACTGCTTTATTACACAATTAAATGAGAATGAAATCCATCATGGTCAATCTGCTTAAGAAACTGCAAAGACAGAAAAACGTTCATCATAATTAGCCTATAAGTAGAAAAATTTACAACACCATGCCATACATAATTCATTCTAAATTCACTTGGTGATTGAAAAGGCCATCCACGTATGCTACACGGTTACATTAAATGCCATAATAAACTTATCACATCTTCATGACAGGAGGCAGTTTTGTAACTTAAAGCCAGGTGCCTGCTAAAGGTAGGCTTTCACTCTTCTACAAAAATTGTTGATGAGGGTACTATCATTTTGGCTTTTTACATTTTAAAAAAATGGCTCTCTGCTCCATGAGCACTGGGCTATAGCACTCCTGTTTGCTGTTCCCTGGTCACCAGTGTCCTCTCTTGACTCCTACCATGTGCCACTCAGGCACAACCCATAGCACAAGGTTCACAGGTGGCAGCTCACATCTTATGTGGATCCCAATTGTCACAGCAGCAGTCCAGTGCCACATCAGAGAGTGAAGCCTGAGCTGCAGGAGGAGAGCCTGCAGGCCTCCTGGGTAGACACTTTTACAATACTGGGAATGGAAGATGTGTTTCAGCCTCAGTGTCAATTTATAATTGACATGAAAAAATACTGCTGGATTTTCAGTATGAGTCTGGGTAGAGATCACTCTAAGGGTCATGCCTGTGACAGCCCACCTCATTCAAAGACACCATGGGATACTCATAAGGCTTCTAAAACAGACACCCAAAGCATTTGAGAGAAAAAGAGCTCTCAGTCTGATCAAGATTATATTGAGATAAATGAAGAAGTTAAAAGTATCTTAAGAAAAACTTATATTAGACATGAAGATTTATCAAGTTAGCCAGAAAATATTCCCTTAAAAAGAATTTCTCTCTAAACATCCAAAGTGCACAGCTGCTCTCAGTATCAGAAACATGAGCATTATAAAGAAAGGGGGCAAATTCTCAGCAGAATTTTATAAGGTTTCTATTTCATCTTTGCTGCTCTTTCATCTCCTAGCCATTGAATGGCGGATGTATGCTGAAATACATCTGACAACTTCCACCAGCACATTTTGATGAAGAATTTGAATCTCTCTATGTTCATATAGTAGAACATATTTGAGCCTGCAACATAGTTAACTCAAGACCTATTACGGTTTCTGGGTGCCCATGCCACCTGTGTCCTGTAATAACAGCATTCCAAGTTAATGAAATACAAGACACTACAATTATGCTTACCTAGAGTTATCCCTATTAGACAGACTAATACGCATGTCAGACTAATGTTTACTGTAACAATTTTGTAGTAAATGTCTTAGATGTTAGATATAAATATCTAAGTATATGTAATTTTAATGTACTAGTCATAATGAATGTAAAATATTTTAGAAATGTCTGTAATCATAATCCAGTTAAAACACTTATTTCAAAAGTATATTAAAATGTCTATTAAAAAGATTCATTCAAAGTAAATTTCGTTGCCTTATTTTCATACTATTGTAGAAAATACTTTTTAATTTATATAAATGCAGGTTGTCTATAAACACTACACACAACTATGCTAACTGTTCTGAAGTAATAAACAAAAACCAAAGTATAACTGCAGACTTCACTGTTCAGTTTATACAATGAACTGCTTTCTTTTGCAGTGTAAGTACTTCAATATGCAAATATTAGATCATTACCTTGAATAATCAGTTTTCTGTCAAAAGAACTACTCAGTATCTTTATTATTCTGTACTGCTAAATTTAATCCTTTTTTTGTGCTCCAATTTGTATGTTTTTAAAATGAGCTTTAATCTAAATAAATCTATGCTGACTTTAAAAGACTAAAAGTATATATTCAATGTTATCCCCATCAGGCTACTATTGTCCTTCTTCACAGAACCGGAAAAAAAAACACTTCAAATTTCATATGAAACCAAAAGAGAGCCCACATAGTCAAGACAATCCTAAGCAAAAAGAACAAAGCTGGAGGCATCACACTACTTGACTTCAAACTACACTACAAGGCTACAGTAATCAAAACAGCATGGTAGTGGTACCAAAACAGAGATATAGACCAATGGAACAGAACAGAGGCCTCAGAAGCAACGCCACACATCTACAACCATCTGATCTTCCAAAAACATGACAAAAACAAGCAATGGAAAAAGGATTCCCTGTTTAACAAATGGTGTTGAGAAAACTGGATAGCCATCTGCAGAAAGCTGAAACTGTACCCCTTCCTTACACCTTACACTAAAAATTAACTCCAGATGTATTAAAGATTTAAACATAAGGCTGGGCGCGGTGGCTCACGCCTATAATCCCGGCACTTTGGGAGGCTGAGGCAGGTGGATCATGAGGTCAAGAGATCAAGACCATCCTGGTCAACATGGTGAAACCCCGTCTCTACTAAAAATACAAGAATTAGCTGGGCATGGTGGTGCACACCTGTAGTCCCAGCTATTTGGGAGGCTGAGGCAGGAGAATTGTTTGAACCCAGGAGGTGGAGGTTGCAGTGAGCCGAGATCACACCATTGCACTCCGGCCTGGGTAACAGGAGCGAAACTCCAGCTCAAAAAAAAAAAAAAAAAAAAT